>VOMN01014339.1:0-110554 GCA_014899125.1 Orchestia grillus
GAGTAAGAAATGCATTCCTCTCGATATCTAGTATCCTGAGTTTAATTCTCTGAATGTTCAGTATTACACTGAATGCAATCATCCCAATACTTGTCTGTTGATCGACAAATGAAATTTGGGGGAGATTTATAGACTGCAGAATTTTCTAACTACTTTTTAATTCATTTACTTCAACATCAAAAAAATACACACTCTATGCTAAACAGCAGCGGGATGTCGCAGCATTTCTTTTTTAACTCAGTAAATTGAAACTCAGTTCTGTATCGAAAAATAGTAATTTGCCGTTCACATCAAAGCGAATGTTAACAATGCGAGAACTGTGCAAAAATGGTTCACTTCAACGTCTCTTCTTATCGACAACGTCGCTCATGCATATTTTAGTGATTTTTTACCGATAAAGTGGATTTCATGTAACTACATATTCGAAAATGTTCACTGTGTCAATTTAAAAGAACAGATCATCTCTTAACAAGTGATGAAAAACTGCGTAAAGTATATAAGTGTATTCAAATAATCTGTAAAGCTCGTACGTGTCAACTTTTGTCTGAAGGGTTAACAGATGGCAACTGTACCGTAGGGTACGCGTCTGACGAGCTTCACAGCAGACTACGCCCGCTCTGTACGACGGCCTTTCGAATGAGTCTGTTACCAGTGCTATAATTGATGATATTTTTCGGGGGAAAGCGATTCAGGGGTGTCCAGTGAGCCTTTTTGTTCGTATATTCGTTCCGAGGAAATTCAAATTCTATCTGAGTATTCTAAAAGCTTATTGCAATTGAAGAGTTGATTTGCGTACGTGTTTACCAAATTCAATCAAAGCAAAAATCGTTCATCAAAATAGCATTGCATGAAAGTACTTATAAGCAAAATTTTTCCCATAGTTAGTCAGCGTTTTTACTTAGCCGACAAACTCCAGTCGTTGATTTTTCGTTCCATCAATAATATCGTTTGCTGCCTATTTGTGTTAAATAACAAAATGTCGAATAATTTTGCATGAATTACAGTGCCATGATTCAAACTTTATTTTTCATCATTCAATGCAGTTGAAAGCTCCACCGTAAAAATTATACCTCTGTTTGTTCGAGCCCAGGCTTGTCTATGTCCACATCACGCGATCAGGATTTATCCTCCCTTCTGGCCCAGGTTTGAGCAGCCGCGTGATTCAACGTCACGGTTCTATCATTTACTGACGAATATTTTTTTCCAACGAATGGATGTTCTGTTGCGTAAGCTGAATTCAATTGGCCCATTCCTGCAGCAAATTTTGCGGCACAAAAGGCTCTGGACAACCGTCATTTTCACGACACTGACGAGAGTTTCGGCAGACTGACTAGTTTCTTTTGAGGGCACCGCAACAACGGCGCCCACAGAAGGCCTGTCTCAGTAAATACATCGTGAGATTTATCTAGAAATCCTCTGCTGACGCGAGCATTTTCTGAAATACTGAGGAAATGAAATTGAGCCCTAGAGTAGTAACTTTTTTAAATGGTTCCCCCTGTAAAGACGGCAGGGTAATGACGTAGTTTTCCTCGGTTAAATTTCTGTTTAACATATTCGACAAGAAGTGTTTTATCCCGTGAGGAGAATTTATTTAATTCATCATCCGAAAAAGAATTAAAGTACTCGAGTCTTCGCTTGATGTTGTGCAGTGCAGAACAGCTCTGAAGAACAAGCTCATAATGTGACGCGCATCTTTGTATTACATAGAACAAATTTGTAGACTTCATGTTGCGAATGTGGTGCAGAAAACCGAGAACCCTGCAATGGCTTACATGCAACCATTTCTAGTAGACATACATCTAGAATCTCCTCTACCATGAAGAATTGACTTCATATTCTTCTCTCAGAAACCTGACCTTGGCTGCGAAATTTTGATCTGGTGCCTAGGTAATAGCATCCATGCTCATCGATTTCCTATTCATTGCCTCTCGAAAGTCGATGCATATTCGAAGTATTGCGTCGAGCGCCGGCCATGCGTGGTAATGAATGGCCTACACTTCGATTAACGAGTCCACGCATTGAGGGAGGAACTTAGAGTATCTTTCGAAATTTGTTATAGAAAATTTGCCTCGCATATACTCGTCGAAGTGCTGTGTCTGACGCACGCTTTGTGCCGATTTTGGAGTGGTCGGCAGGATGGACACGCCCTGAAGGGGAGATTGTATAGTAGTGAAGAATTGTTTATTCATGTTGTGTAGTTTCGAAGAGCATATGCCTGGGAATTATTCCGAGCAAAAACTTTTTATCGACTTCTTCCGAACTTTATTTAAATTGACCGAGTTTTCGAGCGCTCTTACAGAGCACGTTTTCAGGACGTACAACTTTGAAACTGATCGGAAAATGGCTGCCATGAGCGCATTTGTGATGCGGCAAATTTGCTTAGACACAACAAATGATGAATTTAAGCAAGTTTTAAAGGCATCATAGAGTCAAAGTTATTAGAAGGAGGACAGGATAATCGGTTGGCAGACGTCGGGGATGGTGACGGCACGGTTGTAGGCGTTGTTTTTTTATTGTGTATAACTGGCTTCAAGAATTTTTTTTATATTGACTTTATTGTATTTGGCTAAAATCTAGACCTGATCTCACACAATGCGGTACACTATTTATTTGGGCGCGTTGGTCAATTAATGAGTAGGGTTGAGTTTAGGATCCGCTATTTTTGTGTTCATGTGTTTTTGTTCGTAAGCTACGAGCAATTGCCTCAATTCAAGTTTAATCACAGGAACAATCGCTGTTTATTTCCTGTCTCACTGCCGTCCTTGAAGTGACATAATTTATTATCCAATGTATTTCTCACATTAAGATAAAATGAGATGGAGTGAGGTAAAAAATTCTATTTATTCCCCAAAAAGCTCCTATGACATAAGGAGTACTCTAGTAACGATGGGCGCTGATGGTTTTTTATGACATGAGTCGAGAATTTTAAGTATTGTTTCCATCAACTAATTTTTGAATGAATTTATTTCCTAGGATAGCCACTTTCCTCTAATGTGGTACTAACATAATTGAGACAGTGGAACGACTACACTCTTCATATTAAAATTGCGATGAGCATTAGGGTCTCTTCCAATCATTTGATCATACTCAACTGCGAACATATAAGAGCCCAAATACATACATAATGAAAACTATTCCGATTATCCCATGAAATTTAACTTGCTACTCGTACTTATGGAATTGTAAATATTACATGGAAACTGGAAGTACCTAAGTAGTGATCTTACTTCAGTAACGTTATTAATGATACAAACAATAGAAACAATTTGAAACAATTTATTACCACAAGTGTTGCATCATTTATAGATATTACAACCGTGGATTTCTTATACCATTATAATGGACAGTTTTTATACATAGCTACTTGTGGGCCCGATACCGTTCAATGACGTGCTTATGAAATGGCAGGTACTGGAAACTGGCAATAGCGATCTCACTTGAGGGACGTTAGCTGTCACGCTATTCGATCACTTGCTCATGAAATCGTAGGTGTTATTTGAAATGCCGTGTTGACGTGTAGAAGAAGCCGGAGGTCACAGTCTAGAGCGTAGCCCATGAGTGCTGCAACAGTTGAATAGTTCATCAAGTATTTCTTGAATATTATTATACTTATTTTCACTGTGGATGATAAACAATGAGGACGTTTTTATTTGTTACTTATTTTTAGGATGCTTAATGCAATATTTAAATATACAATGTCGAATAAGTACCCTATGATCAATCATGACTTGGTAACAGGTTTCGCTGACGCCGTGTAAAGGAGGTTGAGGATGGCAGAACAAAGAGGAGTCGAGGTAATCAGCTCAGCAGCTTGGAATTATTTGGTCCTTGTCACCGTCAAATTAGCTCGAGCGAGAGGATTAAAGCTCATACCAATCCGAGAGGAAGAAAGGGACTTCTTTGTATGTAATTGAAATCGGTCGCAAAAACTTTGAAGATAGTTCCGAATTTCATTTTAAAGTCACCTATGGCAAGAATCATTTCCATAACTCACTTTTTTAACAAAAGATATGCTAATGTAAAGGTGCTATCGCTCATTGATTTGAAAGTTGAATCCTGCCTTAATTTCTTTCAAATTGACATGTGTTTACCTTCGAACTTTTTGTGCATATTTTGTCTATGTTAACTACGAACAAAAAAGCTATTGCATATCAACTAATAAAATGTTTTCAATGACAGCTCACGAACTTTCATAGATAATAATTCTTTAGGCAAGAGAACAAAAATATAAAATAGGATACTCCGACTACAAAGAAATGGCTTCAACACATTCATTTTAATAACATATGCTAAGAATCGTAAGGAAATCATAAACACAAAATTTTTCAAAAAAAAATTTGTTTCGAGACCTCAGTTAAAAAAATTCATAACTGTTTAGCCATGGCCTGACGGGGCAGCCCAATAGAGGCAGGACACGCGTTGCAGAGCTAAAAACTAGCAAGGGTACGTCGGTATGACGGACAGAGGCAGCTGTATTGGGGGTCGCGAGCATGGCGTGCTGCAGGCGCCTACCTGCGACTGCTGAGGCGCGGCCACGTGGAGGCCGGAACACGCGACACGCCATCGACCCAAAATATGATGAACTGCACGCAAGTTTCATACGACTCAGTTTCTGCTGACGTAAGCAACGAGGTGCATATGTGTGAGGCTTACGTGAGGGATTGTCTCATTTAATTTGATAATGCATACGGAAAGGGGTTGGTTCTTAATTAAATCAGATGGTTACACAATAGATAAAGTCTTTCGGTACTAGATTTACATGGTCTAAATAGCAGTAATAAGAGTAGCAGCGCGTAAGAAACTCGGACTATATCGAAAGAGAAGGGACCATCTAGTAAGACTTTGGAGGACGGGGGGTGCACCCATAAAGTGCATCCCCACACAGGGTCCCAACGTGGCTAATAATCATAGACCTTTTAATCCAATATCCACGTTACCTCAAGTTATGAAGGAAGAGAAAAAAGATAAAGAATCTTCAGAGAAGAAGATCTGGAAATGGAAAGAAGCAAAGTGGACACAAAAATAGAAATCCCGAAGGCCTAGCGATAGCTGAGGTAACCTAACAGTTTTCTCAATGAGAACGCCAGTCCCCCAAAGCATAGGATAGACAAACCTAACTAACCTAATACTATTGCCCGTGGCTTATTTTAAGGGGAGGGACTTACGTAAAATATTTAGTTTTCGAATGAGATGCTTCTGTAAGGAATAATATCCTAACGGGCTGAGGTGAGTGAGAAAACTTGTTGTTTGAACATCACTTCATTGCCTTTGGATACTCCCTTTATGTGAAACTATTTAGGATTGGAGCCAATACTGAACAGCTTCCCCTTACCTACACTGAGGTGACCAACATGCACAAATGCAGCCGGTTTTCCATGAAAACTGCCGGTACATATTGGTAATCCTTTCGTTCTAAAAAAACATTCAATAGGAACCTTGAGAGAACCGTAGATGACAAATTGACTAATGAAAAAGCCAACTTCAGTATCGAAGACACAGATGATTTTGCGTGGTATCTTAGCGCCTTTGCATAAATTAAACTCGTAGTCTATTCAGCCCGCAGCTGAAGTGACCAAATTTTAGGGAACGACACGCATGCCTGGAGCGATACGAGGTGAACCTTGAAGAGCACAGACACCACGGGACAGCGCATGGCAAAACGTGCAATACATCTACAAATCGATAGAAGGAACAAAGGAGTTCGTGGAAACTACACGCTCCAACTTTCAGACGAAGATATTTTGATTTGTTAACACTGAAGAGTGACTGCCTAATCACGGAAAATGTATTCGAAAAGTATTTCTGTGTTCCAATGTGTTAACGTAATTTAAAGGATGTTCGGTAAAAAGTTATCTAGTCTTGTGACAGACGTCGGACGTAGTACAGCCAACATGTTACATATATAATATAACATCTTCCCGACAATGGTCATATAGCACAGAAGCTTAGTTTAGCACTTATCTAAGAAACACCATTCGGAATGCATATACGATTTTTTTCGTCAACATAGTTCAATTCTATTTCCAATATTCAGGACTTAAATGTTCAATTTCACTTTGCAGCATTTTCTATCCTCTAATTTTCCTATGACGGAAAACTACATCTTAAGATATCCACAATATAAAACCACCCTTATGACCACTTCAAAGGCCACCTCTAAGCCTACTTAATGGCCCCGTCTAAGACCATCTATAGGCCACTTCTAAGGCCAACTCTACGGCCTCTAAGCCTTTTCGATCACTTCTAGGCCACTTCTACGACCACCTCTAGACTTCTTTTGAAACCCCCTGTGAGCCTCCCCCTTCCCATGCATCTCCTAAGGCCACTTCTAAAACTACCCCTACTACTCTTCTAAGGCTGCCTCGAGGCCGCTCATAAATCCCTCTCTAGCCCTCTTCTAAGACCACCGCCTCTTATAAGGCCACGTTCAAGCCTTTTCCAAGGCCATCTATATGCTTCTTCTAAGGCCACCCCTAGGCCTCTTGTAAGATCACTTCTAGGCCACTTCTCAGACGACCTACAGGCCCCTTCTACAGCATCCTCTAGGCTACTTCTGAGGTCACCTCTGAGCTATGTACTTCTAAGACTCCCTCTATGCCTCTTTTAGACCACTTTTAGCCCTCTTCTAATGCCCCTTATAGATCACCTCTAAGACCTTCCAAGACCACTTATAAGGCTCTGTGCATTGTCTAAGGCCATCGATCTTACCATGCCAGTCAATGATATCTGCCAACAAAAGCATCGATCCCAAGGATCTACAGCATTCAACAACGCAAGATTAAAGGTACATTTCTACTGTAGATACGTATTTGCTTGATAGATAGTTCTTGTTGGTCGTTTAAGATAAGAAAAGTTTAAGTAACCATGAGACGACTTTATAATTGTACAGGGTGGCCGAAAAGTATGGTACCCCTCAATGATATCGGTAGCACTGTTACGTTAACAAATGTTTAGCACGCAATTTCATGAAAGGCTACATTACTTTTGTGCCACTCTTTATATAACACACTACTTTCAACTTTATCTCATCCAAAGAAGAAAGAGTTGAAATTCCTTTCAATTTCCTTCTAGTTAAAATAAAAAACATTCCTTCAATAAGACGTCTAGGAAAGAATGGAGGAAGCTCTTGTGAAGATCGGTGGAGTCATCTTCCCTTTTCTGTCCCAAACGTAAAGAAAGATATCATAAAGACTTCCAAGCGACCATGATGCCCAAAAATACGACTAAGAGCCAGCAACTCGTGCCAAATGTACCTGTTGCCCTTCTTCGAAAGTTTTCTAATCCAGTTTTCTACAGTTTTAGATGAGAGACTGCTTTTAGCAGTGAAGACTTCAAGGAACTCTGTGTGTACGGCTTGAGAAGGATGGATAGAGTGGGCCATAAGTGAGGTACCCTTACCCACAGAGGTATCACTGCTACACTGAAACAGCTCGCCACCCATTGTGGTACTAGTGATATACATACAATCATTTGGAAGTGGGCCTTGCTTATGGCCCACCCTGTACGAACGAGGATTTTGAACTTTCAGTGACAAGCTGGCGTCTGCATTCGGAGTGGGACTGAATGCTCCACCTCAGCGTCTTAGAGCGGCTCGTACCGTATCTTTGTACGCCAGACTATGATTGCATGTTATGCTTTAGGATGAAGCGAAAATAAATTTACATTTTAACTTGGGGCTTATGATGTTTCAGAAAAATCAAAAATTTTAAGTCTCGTCTCAGAAGCCTGTAGTTTTTAACAGTTCTTCGTAATTTTACGTCAAGTAACAAATGTTTTTTATCCAACCTCTACGAAAAAGTGGGAGCTTTTCCTCAACTTTTGTCAGAAACACGAGCTATCCGGAATGAAACTGCACTAATTTATCTTGGGAATTTTTATCTAGACTACACCGCAGCGTGCACAGAAATTCTCACCTATCAACGACCCCCCACAATTTCGCTCATACTTCACTCGCATTTCTTCACAATTCATTCATGCTTAAGCACGTGTTTGTAAAAATTGTAATGCTTAGAAGTATTTATCAAGTTAGGCTCCCAAATGCCATGACATTTTTTCGGTCATAACTTATTTCAACGTACAGTAATAGATAAAAAGCAAGCCAATGCATTTCTTTCAAATTTACAAGCTGTAATTAGCTTCGGGCCCCAACGGTAGTTGCAGACAACTTCGAGAGAGGGGAGGTAAAAATGTCAGCACATTTACCCTGACCAGCCCGATGTTTGTTCTGAACTGAGGATCCAAGTCAGCGCTGTGTGCGATGAACAGCCTCGTTGCATTGTAAAAACAAGTCAACCTTCGTGAAGAATTGGCCGGGGAAGATTGAAGGTAAATAAAGCACAGAGACAAAAACGTCGACCAGAGACCACGACGCGGGAAGGTCAAGCTGCCGACCAAGCCCTCTGTCTGAATATTGCAAGAAGGCAGGGAGAGTTCCATTGTGCGTTGCTTCTATTTCTAACCCGGAAGTAAAGTATACAACACTATTTCATGTGTTCCAAAAAATAGGCCGCTTCTGCTTGAACATGTCACAATTCATGACTGTCATCATTTGGGGGCCAGGAATGAATTTCCAGAATTCAACAATTTTCAAACAATACATTCCCAAGTATTAAAAGGTCGAAACTTTTTGAAGTATCATACGAAATCGTTTGTTTTTATTATGCAGACACATAAGTTAGCTGGAACTCATTTTGTAAAATTAAGTATCACAAGAGCCTTCAACGTTTCATGATATGCCAGTGGTTTATTCCTGAGTTTACGATTGCAAATTCGTTACGCATCCAGTTCCTGCACCCGGGATGCGATGACCACCATTTTTTTCTCGTGTTCATTGTACAAATGCAAATATATATTCAGACTTACATTCCTACATTTGTACTGGTCTGCTTATAGAACGAGAATGAAGCAACATTACGCTCACGTTTATGCTGTCCAACACAAAACACAAACGTATTATTTTATGTAAATCGATGCTAACCTTGAAAGGACCCGTTATGGAACGATCAGGAGCTCTACTGGTAGAAGATATTTGTACACTTTTGGGAGAACAAAGAGAATAAGCTCAAATAAAACAATCATATCTATGTATCTAAATAAGCACGGTCTGTATTAACCCGCCCTTGACCCTTTTGGATCACTGATGTAGGTTATATTAGAGATGAAGAGTTACATTTACTATATAACGTCAATGTGACACGTATATGAGAATATTTATTAGATCAGTCTCCTTTAGTGTTCAAGAGAGATTAAAATAAAGAGATGAAAACTGAACCATGCTTATTCCTAGTGTTTTCGATATTGAGTACTGTGTTATTATTGTCTATCAGCAAACGTGCAATTGTTTCAAGCATACTGTGGTATGCAACTATTGATTGCATTTCGAACGTAGTCCACTACATAATAGGACATTCCTGGTAGCCCTATCCAAGTTTAAATTGCTGATCAAATTGCTGATAATTTCTCACAACTATAATCTGAACAAGTTCTCACCACTACAATTTGGTAAAAAATTTGACAACTGACGTAAAATTCCTGTTGAAGTTTGACCAAGATTCATAATGCCAGAGCTGACTCTACGTAGACAGCCTCTTGCGGACAGCCTGTGAGCTCAGGAAGGCCTAAACCCTATCTTGTAGACGCTGTCTTCAAGAGATTTTTCCCAGCCACCGCTGATGACCATAATAAGTGAAACAATAAGCTTTCCGCCCAGAAAATTTTTCCTTTTTGAAGGAGACGGTGCGCTCGTTTGAGGAGGGACTTTCTCCTCAGGCTCGTGAAGTGTAACCACAAATATGTAAAATAGACGTACAAAGAAAGGGACGATTGAAAACAGGTATGGAAAAGAGAATGAGGAAATCAGATCTCACTCATCCAAGCTGGAGCGGATCTCTGTACAAATTTTATACGCACCGTTTTCACTGAATAATTGTTTTAGAATACTCTGTTTTAGCTACGTAACCCTCTATTTGATGGCATTTTCCCTGCGCACGTGGAATACAGTAATCGGGAACACTACGCATTCAATGTAAAGGACTTGTGTCTCTTCCGATTCATTCGTCGAATTGAAGCCGCTTTCATGCGCGTTCAAACTCTGCCAAGGGATTATTCCGACTACATGAAGGGCCATCTGCGTTCGTTAAAGAGTGGTCCATCACAAAGCCACTTTTGTCGCATGCTAAGCGGACCAGAATAGTTAATCTCAAAGCGATAATCCATTATCACGCGAAATGAATCAATCCCATCGGACATGTTGGAGAAATATTTTCAATAAACCCATTACAATTCTTGCGTTAGTACGATTTCTTCGTAGGCTTACTTAAAGATTGATGATGAACTGATGGAAATATGAAAGAACTGTTATCTAAAATGGTTTCAAACTATGTACACTCAAAATGTTTGACATTCAAATTAAGAACAAGCTTACATCCAATAAATGTAAAAATTCAAATGAACGTCACAACTCAAACAGACGTTTTTAAATGCCAATTGCTGCAACGCTCTCTGAGTCTAACGAGTTGAAGAATTGGTCACGTGATACTCGTATTACGAGGAAATATCGCAAACATTGAGCCAGAGAGAAAAATTAAACAAAGATAAAAATCTCTACCCCATCGTTCGTCTGATAACATTTCCAACATTCATGGCTAGAAAGCACACCCCGCGACTCGGAGCTGCGTCTGAATATTTCAGCTCGGCTCGAAACTTTGTCACATGAGACAATAACAGTTCTACCCGCCAAAACTTCTGACAAAAGGGAACTTGGGTGCAACTCAATAAGCTCCTAAAATTTTGCTGAATTGGGCTTTCTAGAATATTAATCTTTGCCTGAAGATTTTCAAAGGCTTTCTATTTTCGCAAAACACAATCCAGGGCAATTGGATCTCTGAAAGAAATTGTGAGATTTCAACGATTTTACGTCAACAAACAAAATAAACGTGTTAGACTTTTAGTAGTATATAGATTATGTTTCCAAAGAAGGCCACTTCCTAAAATGTCAACTTATGTCCCTGCCATGTCTGCTGGGAGCATAAAGAGCCAACCCGAGTTAACCTGACGACACTTTTGTTACAGCTTGAAGACATTTCAAGTACGACACATTTACATATGAATATGTAGGGCAAAATTCTTAGAAAAAAATCGAAATACCTAATAAGTGTAGCTAATGGCTTATTTTTATCGTAAGGATTACTGCAAAAATAAAAAGAGAGCAGTTCGTAAAACCTAGAACAAAATATCAGCCTATACGGTAACCGCGTCATATCACTCAGTGTGAACTGCTTGAAAAATCTCAAATTTGGTGCCTGCTGAGCACTAAATTGCACTGAGAAATTTTGATCGGGATAAACAACTTGCTAGCAAGTTCTTGATAACACAGCTTTAAACTTTCAGCAAAAGTTTCAGCGGAGTTCAGAAGAATAAAAATAAAATCAGGAACTATAAGTGAATCAGAATTTCTTCTGAGTTTCTTTCATATAAACGTATACTATATCTGATCATTTGAAAAACACTATGCGCTGAGAAACATTCAGCTCGCTGACTTAGACACAAAGTGTGTGATCATACACAATACTCATACGATAATATATATCATAGACGTCTGCATACATAAATCGACAGCGATACGGGATAATTTCGGTGAAATTGA
The DNA here is from genome assembly GCA_014899125.1 of Orchestia grillus. Classification (NCBI taxonomy): domain Eukaryota; kingdom Metazoa; phylum Arthropoda; class Malacostraca; order Amphipoda; family Talitridae; genus Orchestia; species Orchestia grillus. The sequence goes on from VOMN01014339.1 coordinate 11,645, forward strand.
ATGCTTCGGCAAGCTTCCAAAGTAGTCACGATGCTCTCGGGGTCCTATTTACGCCTTCAATAGCTGCTCAGGATATGCGTACGTAAATATTTTTTGAATGAGACATCCTCTCCACTGATTCAATTCCTTGCTGGAATACAGGGCTATTTCAAGCTCTCCAACATCAGGAACACTTCTGCGCACGGCTGACTTGGGTGCACAGTCCAATACGTCAATGTAGTTTACCGCTGCTACTCCATCCGTTAAATCATCGATGTGTGAAATAATTAAAGCCTAAGATATTTTTTTGACAATTTGGTGCGATTATCGTGCAGTGTATAGCTTACACTATCATTTTATTGGCCCACAAACGAGATGGCGACATTTGTATCTTTGATTTTATTCAGAAGTATGAAGCGGAAGGCTCTGATGGAACTTAACGATAAATGTCTCAGCGCATGCGCTGTTCAGCTGTGCCCCAGAATACATTTACAGGACAATTGCAACGTAAATTGCATTGCATATCCTCGTCCATGAAATGGCTCCCCAAGTCCTGAAACATCGCGCGAACCCAAGCCAGGGCGCTCCTGCGAGACGAGATGTACGAAAGCCACGGATGAATGACACTCCCTGGGGTAACATATATCATAACATTACACAGCGCGTTATGAAATGCAGCCTATACCGATCGCTTGGTCCTTGTACTACGTGGGACTGATCTCCTAAGCCATGTGAGCCGATCAACAGAGAGGCACTTGCACGCAAACGTTACTGGTGGGCATTTTCAAAGACTGAAGAGATCAGTCCCATTCAGGGAAAGGATTAATATTTCAATACTCAGTAAAAAACATAGGACCCAGCAGCACGACACAGCACAAGACCCAGCAACACAACCCAGCACAAAACAGAATAACACAGCACTACATAGCGCAACAGAGCACAACACAACACAGAACAACACAGAACAGCACAACACAACTCGGCACAACACAACACAGCACAACACAGAACAACACAGCCCAACACAGCCCAACACAACACAAGACAGCACAAGACTGTACAGTATAGCACAACACAGCACAACACAACACAACTCAGCACAACTCAGCACAACACAACACAGTGCAACTCAGCACAGCTCACCGATAAGAGAGGCTGATCCGCCTCCCCGCCAGCGTCCAGGCTGCCCGCCGAAGTTACATCAGAGAAAACTTGACGGAAGGTCCAGCGTTTCCTCGGCGGAGAGCTCATCAAGGTCGCAGTGCGTGTCGGACGAGTAACTGTGATATATTCTACTTCTCACGGCATGAACAGTTTACGCAAGCGTTACTTCTCAAAGTCCTCCTCTAACGTCGTTTTAGGTGAAATCACGCGCATTTCGAACAACCTCAATGTACGTTTCCTCTCTTCAGTAGTCTATTTGATGCAAAATTCGTGAAGCATTGCGGAATTCAAAATACCTATTCAAGAATTTATCTTTAAACTCTCACGTTCCCCAAATAGCAAAAATATTCCATATTGTCCAATTACACCGTGCATCATATTTTTACTTAAAAGTAATCGCAGTAAGAGGGCAGCCCCATTGATGAGGCATCAGTCCCCGCACACTGATGACACATCACCCGAATTTTAAGAAAGATACTTGCACACAACAACCAGATGCTCGAAAGGGTCTCGAAACTATCGAGTAACCATTCAACGGTTGGATGACTGTTTCACCCTGAAGTCCGCCTACTTTTCCAACCAACTTAACAAAATTCCGCTAGTGAATAAGAAGGTGGTAATTTCACATCATGATATATGAGGGATAATGCCAATTTATTCTCGGCAACCGGTCAAGGTTTTTAAATAATTTTGATCAAATGGAGTAGTCAACGGCAGGCATAAATTTCCGCGTGCTAATGTATATGATCAAAATAACGGATCTTAACAATTATATTATGATTAAATTCATAAGTTGTGTCAATATATCAAAACCTTAGTATAAGATATTATGTATAGTATCAGAAACAAAAATGCGTATATGGCTTGATTTTTTCCAATTAGCAATGCATCGCAGACTGCAATTTCAAAAAATTCTCCCGCAAATGATACGTGCTTGCAGTTTTTGGGTTAGTTTCCTTATGCTGTTTTTACTGCATAAATTTTCCTCATATATTTTAAATGGCGAGAAGCTTTTGTTATTGATCACTTGCTGAGAGCAGCACTAAGCGACCTCCCCTCTCCATCACGTTCGATGGCAGACTGGAAGCGTCTGGCCCAATATCAACCTCTCAACATTGACCTATCGAAGCGCACATGATGGTGTTTCATATCTTTCCTAGGTAGCCAATCTAATAAAATATTTCATCCATCCTGAAGGCAATGGGAAATGGATTGAGATCTAGCGTTCAGGGACGACCTGCTTCCTCTCACTGCAACGTGAGCCCACGCATATTTGTGCTCATACCACGTGAATATATGCGTCTTGCTGTAAGATGTATCCAAACGGTCATTGAAAATATCTTCGAGCACTCAAGCACAACACTCAAATATTCTCCGATTTCATCAGTATTCAATGACAAAAATAGTCGTGCTGTCTTAATTATTCCGCAATTAAAGGGAGAATAGAATTAGCGGGCCCGACCGGGTCGATATGTACATGCGCTAACACATACGATCATTAAAAGTTGGATGCTCTGTCGGCTGAGTAAATCGGTGCATGAGGCTGCAGTTCCATCATCTGCTTGGAATTTCGCAAATGAAATTTATTCAGATGGACGTTCAGCTGACCAAATTTCTTATTAGGAGCCGCTCGAATACGAGTACCGAGCATTTCATCATTGGGACTATTAATATAATTAATCGTCCATCATTGGGACTATTAGACGCCCCCCTAAAAAATGACGGGACAAATTATGTTGATTTCTTAAGATGCCCTCTTATTTACGGTAATCTGATATGAAATATTGTTTTTGTAGTATCACTGATACGGACTGCCTGCTCTGACAGTCCCGCTGATTCGGAATACGAACACCGTATTCTCTTATCTAAATCCTTAAAAGCGTGACAGAGAGACACACGGATGCACCAACGAACCAACCAAGCAACAAGCTATCATTATATAGTGGGACTAACTCAGTGAAATTATTTTTCCTGCTTTGACTATTTGCCTATAGACAGACTACGAGTATACATATATTGAAATTATTGTTTTCACAAAGAAAGCAAGTTGAACCTAGAGGGTGTTATTTAGGGATCCTCAAGTTCACAATTATTTTTACAAAGTGCTGAGAAACTATGCAGTTTCTGCGAGAGAATGGCAGTTAGCTTAGTAGGAAGTATATTGAGTTTTCATGATCGTTTTCAATGTATTCTATGACAGCATCAAGACCTGCAAGTATTTCAAGCATCTTTATTCCCTCAGTTCCATTTCAGATTCTGCGTGCACGAGATACGTTACGTTTGGGGTTTGAAGTTTTTACGTATCTCGTAAATTGGGGTTAATGAAGTTGAAGTTTGGGGTTAATTGTAAGCCATTCTGTCTGAACCTTTTCAATGAAAGTCTATGTTTTTGAATATTCTCATTTGGCCCTGGAAAAATTAAAATTCATGGATTTTAATTCCCCCTGGTCGCTTCAATGAAAAAAACAATAAGTTTTGCTAATAACCACATTTTCAATGCCTCTTACCCGTGCAAAAACTGTCCTGTATTGAAAGCGCAATCGTTTTAGCTATTTCCAATGCTTAATAAGATCCATCCCTGAGTAAAACACGGATTACTCTACTTTTTTCAAGCCTAAAAATATCGACACAATTCTAGTCACGTGGGTACCTCAAATAGACAGAATAGAACACATTTTTTTAGAGCAGAGAGTCTAATGTCCGTACCATGTCCACATTAAGCTCGCTACTGGCCACTCAGCGGACCTTCTTCCAAGACGAAAGTCAAGAAATGCGTTTGTTGGGAGTGCCGTCACTCTGTGTACCGTGTCGAGGCATTGTACCAACGATCGACGAAAATGTTCTATAGACTTCAGGCATTAATAATATAATTGCATGCATCTATGAGACCAAACTTGCGATAACCTCTCTTCTTTTATTCTGTCGGATCTATCGGAGTTGAACGGCTTTAAAATATTAATGACATCTGAAGTCGATGTACACGTTATGTGAATACCTTGTACTGCGTACCTTAACCCAGCTCTGTAAAAACGATTAAGCATATGTACTCAAACAGACACTGATAATTCACACAGAATTAACACAGTGCTAGGATAACTCTCGACTTGTATGCTAGGCCTACACACATATCCTTCCTGAACATTCATCACGACGAATGAATTAGAATTAATATGGATCCAAATTTTAACGTGACGTTAGATGCGTCTCATCCATCATTGCACTCCGCTAGGGGAATAGCAGCAGCAGCCGCAGCGGCAGCGGCAGCAGCAGCTGTGGCTGCAGCGCAGACATGGGGTGGCCAATGTCATCCCTGCCTGGCGCGCGTCCTGAACACGTTTCGTCGATCTAAACCTTGAAAATTATTTCATGGAAGCGAACCAAATGGAGCTCATTCGTCATTCATTTTATTTTATTGCAGGAGCACTTCCTCCGCGAAAAATTGCGTGCATTGGCATGTGTTTTTTCATTCATAAAACGGTTATGGTGAGGCTTTTGCAATTTTGGGCAAGGCGATGTTTTCTGGATTTAAACCTGCTTTTCAATATTCACAAATGTATCCTACGGCACAGGGGTAGCCCAAAATCGCCTTTTATAGAAATTTTTCGTCTTTCGCCCCCAAATTACTGTGCCAGGCATTAATCAAAGGACCATGCTGCTCGCTCTCGCTCGTAGACCGTAGTCAAACTATGATGCAAAATTTGTAAAAAAAATTAATTTTCGAGCAGCAGAAAATGAAAACATTTTTACTACGAAAGGACTCGGTAGAATAAGAATTATTGCTAAAATCATTACTAGAATTGCTCCCGTATGCTGGCAAAAATTTAAATTTGCGTAGTCCAGATTTAATATTCACACAGGCATTGAAGATACATCAGTCGCTCTAAGAAATCGTAAGAAGAATATGTGAATTTGAACAAAATTCATACTACAAGCTTTATTTCTTCGGTGATCATTTTCGTACGTTTACGACATCAAATTTTGGGCATTTCCCGCTCACAATTTCCAGAAAATGCTGGCATTTAGCACGGGTCACATCTGCTGCACGGGGTAAGTACTTTAAAATTTCTTCACATGGTCTGCAATTGAGTTTTGGCCAATTCTTTCTTACCTCATTTCGCAAGGCTTCTTTACACTGCAGGACTTGCTATGAACATCTCCTCCAACTGGGACCGAATAAAATCGTCCATGACGTGAAATGTCACGAATTACATTGCGCTTAGGTCGGCAAGTTTTGGGCTAGAACTCTATCTTTTCCGAAATATACTTGATGGTTTTCTTCAATTTGTGACTTGTCCCGGTGTCAGGACCTCCTTCTATTTGAATATGTCCTTCCAGTCTACGGAAAAAAATCGCTTTCAAAAATGTGTTGGATGAACTGCACGGGTTTGACGATGGCCTCGGAGTTAGTTTTACGTCATACGTATACAGTTGGAGAAACGCTGTCTGATTTTCAGAATGGCTCACCTGGAACATATTACAATGCCTCGAGTAGCACGCTCACAGAGACAATCACTGCTACATTTATGTAGTGTGAAACGTTCTGAGCAAAATGTTTTTCTAATAAATTTTATGATTAATTACAATTCCCATGAACGAGTGTGTTTTTCTCGTTAGGTAATGAAAACTCGTTAAATGTTTAGTGAATGTTCTGTATTAATACGAGGCTCGCATATGAACTTTCTAAGTCACCGAGTACTCGCAATCGCAAACACCACCAGCTCTTCACTAGAAACAAGTAAGCTCAATTTCAACATCTCGTTTGTTAGAGCGTAGAACCAATAAGATGGAAAACAAAGAGAAATTTGATAAAAATGCGAAGAGTGCTCGAGGAGATGGGGAGATGAAAGAGCGTCGCTGAGCCTGTGTTCTTGCGGCTTCCCTCGGCAGCTGGAGGTGGCACTTCACGATTGTAGCTGGTGCTTCTCTAAACACCTTTAGGTTTGCTCTTTTTTTTCTAGAGCACAGTGCAGAAACCTGGTTCGTTACTGATAACTAGCGATAAAGAAGCTTCGTAAATAGCTGTGCACTTTTTAGACAAATGTTCCTAAATGAATAAAAAAATAATGATGCTTCTAGCCGTGTAGAGAGAATCGAGCAACCGATATCCATCTCTAAATAGAAACATGTACTACATACACCTCTCGCACAATTGAAACACGATTGAGAACGGGGAATAAAATATCTATGTTTATTTTTATAGGGACGAAAATAATTACTTCTATCAGTTGAGGTATCATACAGAGATTTAAGCATCGCGACCCACCGTTCCTGATCCTCAATGACGTGGAGTTAATGAATCTCCGTGGAAGTCTAACTTTCTCACATTGAGTCATAGTGAAATTTATTTACATCACTTCACGAATGTAAATACTACCAACACTATTTGAAAATAACCGGGATCCCTTTTTCTTACTCGAGAACTGCAGCGAAAATTTTTCGCAAGTGATAGTGTAAGAACAGATAGACTTGATGTTCCCCTAACCTCAAATTAAAATTGAGTGTTCGAGTAAAACCTATAAATAAAGCCATTAACTTTTATAAGATGGCAAAGAGCTCATGAGAACGCAATAAAGCGCTGAGCGTGTTTGGACACGTCGCACCGATAAAAAGTTCGAATCGTAACTACAGAATTTCATTCGTCAGCCTTTCAAAAGAAATGTCACGTTACTGAGAAAATCATTCAAGTTTTCTATCGCACTTATTCCTGAGGGAGACATAAACAGCGCAGCTTGTTAGGATCCAGCCATGAGATAGAAAGTTCTTCCTCACACAAGGGACTTTCTGACGTGCAGAGAGAGCGGTGCTACAGACGCCCGGCCTCCCGTGCCATTGGCGAGCTAATTGGAGAGCTCGTAAACACAGAATGACGAGGCCTTCCCGTGACCGATGGATAGACTCTGGGTTGGAGCCTCTGGATGGAGAACGTGCTTTACTCTTACCTGGAATATCATTCTTAACCCTTCATCCACGGAGAATAAATAAAATTATTTAATGATCTCTGTAAATGGTCCAACAATTCTAGAATGCCTTGAAATCAAATCACTTGCAAGTTAAATCCCCGACAATTTTTTGGATAGAAATGTGTGACGTACTTCTATTGGGTTGATTTATTTTCTGTTTAAGTGAAGAATGCAGTTCAACTGGCGTTATCCTTTTCGATAAAAATGGAGTTATAAGATAAATTGTTCGAAAATAATGAACTTTCGGTGGCACAATGAGCTTTACCCAGTTCAGTGAAGCGGACGGTACGCTTTATTATCTGAAATTGGGATCTCAAGTGAAAAGAAGCTCGGACATTTCACGGAACTGCTCTTCGTCACAAACGTCGCAAACATGCCTCTAGCGTTCAGTGTGTGTTGAGGCCAGCGGTGGGGACAGAGCAAACAGTTCTGTTCCTACAATGTTAATGCAGTAAACAGATTGTTAAGCAGTGTTAATGGAACTCAGGTATTGCATAATGAAAATGGAAAGTAAAATAAGATAATCTTTCCAGCCCAGAATCTACTTAGAAAGTTTCCGCAACAAACGTCTGTAAGGTCAGTTTTGTTTGAATTTGCTGTCATTTTGTTCTTCAGCATAGATGATCAGTGTGATGCGCGGGAGATTGTTTATTAGCGTTGAACACTACAAGGGCCAGTTTATATTTTGAATGAGTGAAATATCGAGTGAGCAGCTGTTCACATTTCATTCACTAGAGTGCACATTTCCCCCAATTTTGTACGGAACAATAAGCACGTAAGACAGAAAGGTGTTATTTCCAATATCCGTTACCTTTGACAGTGGTCCTGAGACTGCCAAGGAGCGTCATGACACGTCGGACAGACGAATCAGGCCTTGAACGAAAAGATATCTCCGGAGGCTCAAAACGGTTCTGTGAGGCGATTATAGCACTTCATTCTTCGATGATATCGAGGAAAAGTTGTGGCAGAAAAATAAAGCAGCCGCACCTGCTTAAGATCAGTCTTTTTTTCCTTTTTAGTTTTCTGTTAATACTCAAATGTGTGAAACAAATTTAAACTTCAATAGAAAATAGATTATATACTACAGCGGGAAATGAAATTCCGGATATTTAGTTTTTGTTAACCATGTGTCGAAAATAACGCATGAATAATTTTGTGTTCTAGAAAATTGAAATAATTCTAGATTCAGTTTTTCTCAATACATGTTTGCATAAAACATAAGAAATAGATAAAATACGTGGTAAGTTAATTTCACGGAGTTCTACAATATATCCTGACAATTCCACCAGCCTATTACCTCAATATCAGGAAAATTAATTAACAAAATTAGAGGTTCTAGCAACAGAACCTCGGACAGCTCAGCATCCATGCCAAAATCCGTAAACGATAATTATGCGGACATCCGCGTTTTATTATGAAAAAACGATGAAAGAAAAAACGTTCATATGAAATTGAAACAAGAGGAAAACCTCGATAACTTTTGCGAGAAATGTTTGCTGCTGACGTTAATATCGTGCTTATTAAACTATTAAAAATAATAGTAATGCTTTTGGTATTACCCGTAGACTATTGCATGTGATCTCTAGCAACGCTTCGAGTACCCCAAATTGGTACTTGAATATTGGTTTCATTATCCGTAGACTAATGCACATTGTTTCTTCTGCGGCGCTTGTTCAAGCTCCTGTGACGATATTTTGCATCTTGTCGTCAAAAAAACTGAAGTTGCCCTGGCGCCAAAGACGGGGCAGCCTCTGTTTGTTTCATAAAACTATCTTCTGATTTTCTAGTCATTTTTTGAACATTGTCATTTGGGTTAATTCTCTTCTTTAAAAAGAAGAGTTCTTAAACATAGGAAGCTAGTGTAGTGAATATCCCCACTCGGACTCAGAAAATCAGGCTAGGGGTACTGTAGCTTCAAACCCCTGCTGAATGAACGTTACTCATGAAAAATCATAAATTACTGGGGATTCTACATATACTGAGTTTTTTTTAAATTCCAACGTAATGACTCTTACTAAAATTACGCTTTGCTTCAGTTCTTAAATTCAACTTGAGGGTGTTCACTGACATTCTAATTAGCATTTGTTTCAAAATCTATTAGTTTTACTTTCACTTAAGTATTGATGCACTTCAATTTCCAATTTCAACTCACTCACATTTATCGAAATCAAATTCCCTTTGGTTGAAGTTTCTAGATTTACAGTGCTTTTTTAGTGAACTTACAATTTCTTGGTATTAGTACCGTAGAGTATGGCTCGGTCGAATGAACCAACTCTATATTATGTCTCCGCATGATGAAGAATGAATTTTACCACTGAGAAAAAAACAATTCTCTCATCATGCAGAGTGCTATGACAATTAATATTTCACCAGCTGAAAAAAAAGAAGGCTATAAATTTGGCGTTCAGCAGAATAAAGTCCGTCCAACAGACTAAGAGCTGAAGTTGCTGCCCGTAAATGCTGCAGTCGCAGGTTTGGAAGAGATGGTGGGCCTGAAAATTCCTGCCCCAGAGTCTCCCACTAAATTTTCTTTATGGGACAAGCTCTATGACAGAAAATGTATAAGATGGCCGACGCCATCAAGGCAAAAAATTTATCCGATTTGTTCTTTCAAAATTTGAAAGTCTTATCGATTTCAAAAGGTTTCACGAAACGTAGTGGTTTCAACAACGACATATATACCTTGAAAATCTCACCAAATCTGAACTTAGTAATGTACATGTGTTCTTGGTGATCACTGGCAGTGTTGCTCATGTTTTTGTTAAAAACCTCAGGAACGTTTTCTGAGGTATTTATTCTTTAAAATTTGATATAAGGTTATTTAAGCACTGCTTTGCAGTCCCTGAGATATAAATTGATTTCAAGTGTAAGCAATAACTAAAATTTGGAGTTCTGAACGGATGAAATTCGTTGCCAATGAATGTAAATTAGCTAAAATAGCGACGTTATGACAGAATATGCAGTGCCAAATTTTCCAGTACCGAAACCTGCTGCCTAAGATCAGCAAAGTACTAATTATCATATGAACAAGTTTGACATGGGCTTTGTGTTTTTAAGAACGAGTTTGAAGAGAGGAGAAAAGAGAAGCTGGTCTTCTCCTGAACACGTCTTTAGGCCATTATTCCTCGCCGCATATTACAGCTCAACTGCTCAGTAGATAGAACTGCTTAAAATACGTAACTGTACATGGGACAAATTCGTCTGGTACTCTGAACTGGGACTCGTGTCTTTTAGAAAGTTCATAGCTGTGCTTTTCTGAAGCCAGCTACATGTATTGTCTCGTACGAACCTCAAGTGTCTCTACATGAACTCACTCTTTTGTTACAATTTTCTCTAATTTTTCAAAGTCCCGTGTCATAATTCATAATACCTGATGGATTTTTTCTATGTACAGTTCCATATTTTCAGGGTACGAAGTCGGGTCAATATAACATGAAGATGAGCAGTATTAAGCGATGAAGAACAAATCTGCTTCCTTGGAACCTTGGAAATTTGACGGCAGAGATATTCTTTTCCTTCGCTTCTAGCGATTAAGCATCCTCTTGAAATGACATGAGTCGTAAAATTTAGCACAACAGCCATCTATGCGACACTTACGCCATTGTCTGACACTTTCTGGGGTGTTATTATTGTAGGCGTCATTGTCTGAATGCCGCCAAGCGTATTCTAACGCATTGTGTTTTTTATCGTCCTCGTAAACAATGAAAGACTGAATCACGGACTCTTCGGTCACTGAATCATCCGGAAAATTTTATAATTTGGTCTACCCTAACAAATCTCAGATCATTACTCAAAAATTGATAACCACACGTTTCAATTTTGAAAATCCGAATTTGTTCATGTACTAAGTATGATACATCCAGAAATTTAACCGATGTTACTTAAATACTGGTAGCATTACCCGTAGACTAAAGCAAGTGATATCCAGCAATGCTGCGAGCACTAAAAATTAGTACTTAAATATTGGTTTCATTGTCCGTAGACTATTGTACACAATCCTCGCCCCTTTGTTTCGAGCTTTCACAAGATTAATACAAGCTTATGTGTGGCTGGCATTTCAATTTGTATGTATACATATACAACGAACGTCGTATTTCGTATAAAACGAACGAATTTAAATTTATATCTATATTTTTTAAAAACCCATTCCATCGTTTTTGCGTAAAAATACCTCGCACTTTTTCTAGTTTTAGTGTTAAAGATACTCGAAGAATGATTCTAACTAGAATTTATTGTTATTCACTGTTCACGGGGAGAAAATCAATTCATCTCAGAGAAAGAGTTTCAAATTTGAAGCGTAGATAATAAGCCACGATAAAAGCAGTAAAAGATAGTTGCCAAGGTTATAGAAGCTCTAATTAATTAAACTTCACGTAGCCTGACTCCAGCTTTTGCCTATACTCTGACACTTTCATACTTCACTCGGTCATTTACTCTAAGCATAGCATTTACTTTTTCTTTTGTATCCATGCTAATACAAAACTTAATCTTAGCACAGGCATTAACCGTAACTCGGTTCATAATTTTACCATCAAGTCTAACTTTAAGCCTCACCTCATCCCTAACTTTGTTTATTTATTATGCTAAGAGTAACCACACACAGTTAAATAAGCCTCAACTTTATCATAACACTTGTACAAACCTTGTCATGGTCTTAGCTTTTTGCCAAGCATAAGTTATTTGGGTATATTTAAGGACGAATAACCGATGATTACGCAAAACGGGTGCATTAAATTTGTGTTCGCTTTATTTTCAAACGATTTACAAATTAACATCCTGTCCAACTTTTTGCAACGTTATAATATTACCAATGCTTACAGTAAGAGTTTTCTTGGTTTCACTTTGAAAAGTGAGCTAAAAGTGTCTGCAAGTGATCTCGTAGGGGTGATTGCGAAAAAATTGCACCCTAAATATAAATAAAAACGAAGAGAAGACTCCTATTCAGTAGTAATTTACGAGGCAACTTTTGGTATCCTGGGAGCAGAAAAGTTAGGCGATATGGGGGCCTAAAAACGGATGAAGAATTTTATCGAAAATTGAAACTTCGTTCCTTGCATCGGGGCTCATCAGAAAAACACTTTTGAGGGAGTTCATTCTTTGCGACTTCAATTCATCTTATAATCATTGAAAACCAAGAATATTTACTGTATTCAAGAAACTGTTTTCATGTTAAGTTCTCAAAACAGCTTACGAATCAAACCAGCAAACATAAAGTTAACAATTTGCACGCAGCGGCTACAATATACCTGCTATTTTTTACTTGTCCTTCCTCATCAGCGACAGTCTCCATGGATGCACGAAGCAGTAGGTAAGGAGGGTCGGTAGCGTTACGCTAATGGAACTGGATGCAAATTTCTACATGACTCGGGACGTAAGTGTGCTGTGGAATCTCTTTCATTCGCACCCGAGTTCGTGGGCTCGAGAGTTTTTCCTCGCGAAGAAATATGCCCGACGTACCTTAGCTATTCTGAAATAACGTGCTCCCTGACATCGCTTAACGAGTGATGAGCTCGTTTGTTGCCCGAAAAATGAACTGCATTTCCCAACACTCCAGGGCAGACATCGCGCTGAAAAACTGCACTACCTTCTTGCTCTACTCGGGCGTAAGAGCCTGCTGCAAATATTTTTCTCAAACAGAACCTCATTTGTGTCTTTCAGACGTCGGTACTAAATTTTGCTGAGGAGAAGGAACACTAGAGCTAAGTGAACTGTTACAATATTTCGGAATGCTAAAATAATAGCATGATGGAACGTCACTGTGGCTGTCATTTTGTCAATCGATCGCAATGAGAGTTTCACGTCGAAGAAGAACAATTTCAAACTCACGTTTTCATAAGTCCTCGATCTTTCCGAAACATAAATTGAAAAACTTTACAACTGCAAAGTAAACACCGACAAAAGAAATTCTTCCAGTAACACAAACTATTTAATTATTTCTGAAAAACTGACATATTACCCAAACACGTCCAAAATGTCCCGTATACATTGATTTTAACTATTGCATTCATCCTAGATTTAAGTACCAACAGCCTCTATGGTGTGAAAAGACTGCAGGGCGCAGTGCAAACGTCGGTGGAGATCCTGCGTAATTGAAGCTTTTCTCGAGCTCTGCACACAGTTCGACTTCTCTCTAAGCCCCACGACTATGGACGCAACCTGATTCGCCGGGAGCTGAGCATTTGAGCAGGAAATATACAGTGGAAATGAAGGTTCAAAAAATAAAGTTCTTAAAAATTAAGAGTTCGAACAGTTCAAGAAATAGAATGTGCTTCTGATATTCAGGTGCCCCTTAAATTGATGCACTGTGAACTGAAACACACTTAATGTTGCACAGGGCGATGGCAGGAGAATTTATTGGAAGGAATTGGTTAATTTTTCAAAAATAAAACAATATAGTAATTCAGCAGCTTTTCTTCTATTCTTTTAATTGTGTACGATTATCCAAAGTGTCCAATTTCCAGAGTTACTTAAAATGGGATTCAATTGTAGAATACACATAGACTAATTCAACCCGTGCAACCTCAAGCTAATTTTAGAGAAAAAATCTATTGAAAGTCAACTACTCTGTGTAAAAGATGAAGTCTTCAACTCTCAAAATACTAAAAAAAAGTCAATTTCAATGGATAGCTCAAATGAATGAATCCTTGCAACCGCTGACGATTGTTTCCAATGGCATTTTTAAATTTCCGATAGCTAAGCGCCGTTGTTCAGAGAATTTGACAGGTTTCGTCGAATACAATGACGAGCTCTTTTATCACAGAAGTTGTATTCAACTTAACTTGATCATGACAATTTCCATGCCATGCGTTTATTAGAGAATTCTCTGTGAAACATACATATAAAAGTGAATAAAAAATAAAAAATTTGGAAAAAAAAATCGATGTGTGAATCGTTAACATCAAATCGATGTAATGAAAAAATGAGAAAATAGACAACTGTGGGAATAAATATTTACTATGACATGTATTGCTAGATATAAAGTAAAATTCTTTGTAACTTAACAGAATTTTTTCGAGATTTATGCTTTAATGGAGTCTGCAATTTCATGAACTATATAAAAAATTGTTAAAAATGTAAATAAATAAGAAGTCTATAGAAAAAACGCTGAGATGAAGGGAAAGGGTTTATGAACAAAGTTTTACTGCCCTCCAGAAATAGTGATCAGTATGTACGTCATGACTTAAATGGATCAATACATAACATATTTTACTCGTTTTACCGTATTCAGAGACCAATTCATTTATGCAGCGTAACCCCCCAAAAAAGATGAATTGTCTCACATTTAAAAAAATTTCAGCCAATGATTGTGATGAAGTCACACTGATGCTATAGTACTGAGTGACAGATTCCTATGCTGTGTGACAATTGACATTTACCTAAGAAAACTGATTTAGAAGTAAAGGTAAGTGGACCATGTGCATTTAGAAATTAAGAATACATTTGCTCATTTCTTTATTTTGCTTATACGAAACCATTATATGCCCGAGATCAGCCCACCACGTATATTCTCTAGGCTCCAGAGGACCATGCAGAAAATACCACCGTGTGAGCCAGGACAAGCACACCGTATTGAAAACAAAGCCCCTTAAAAAATTTCACGTTTGAAAGCTCAGCTCTGATACTTAATGCTGAGTTTCCTCAAGAAATATTTTTGCATGATTTTTGTCCCTCATTGCGCCGTGGTGCTCATGTAAGCTGTCGTCTTCATACATTCAGTCTCTACTTAAATGATTTGTCATTGTCCGGCCTCGTTATATTCTGATGGCAGTAGGATCAACAATAACTATTTCATTGCGTTGCTTGCTGATAAATTTCATTTATCTTCATTAATTTATTTTTTCGTTGGCTGAATATTATAAACGTTAGCCGAATAATCAGGGCATCATTTCCTTTATTTTACGTAATTAAGTTGCACAATTACCTAGGATACATAAATTGAAATTGAAAGCTATTAAATATGTTGCTTTCTATTCTCCGATATTTGTTCTATTTTTGTCTAGCCCAATAACCCCCGTGCTGTGTTTATTGTCCGTTTTGTTTCCGTATCTTGAAAAATTAGATAAGAGAAAATTTCCGGGTCCACATTCTCGGGTACGTATTTCTAATCACCTAGATATTACACAGTCCATATCAGTGGTACAAAAATTACGTAATTTCACACGAGATTTACCTTAAATAAAAATCCATTGTAAGGAACTAACATCATTTTTCTTGCGATTTTTGTAACAAATGTAACATTTTCGAGAATGAAGTGAAAATTGGTTTAAAAATATATAATTAAATTGGATTATCTCAACGTTATTTTATTACTAAGAAAAACATGGAAAATTCATATGAAGAATTTAAAAGCGATGAAGGTAATAATGTCGTATTTCAATTTCTTCAATGTTATGTTGATGTTAAGAACCTTGTAGTCCAAAAAACTTCGGCCTCTTTTTCTTTTCCCAACTGTTAAAGGAGCACCATTCCCATTGCGCAAAGAAACGATCACGACGTACTGAAAAAATCGTATAATTTCTAGACAACACAGGCACCGAACACTCCCAGCAACATCAATGAAACACGGCTTAAAAATACACCAAACTGCGTCAGCTTCATCACACCTCGGCTTGTTGAATTACGTTCAATTAAACTGACGGTGCTTGAAGAAGCGTGAAATACTTCCACCGAACACTTTGAAATACAAGAATCGCATTAAGCCAAAGCCTAAATGCAGGTTCCGGTGGGCGATGGTTTGAGCAGCGTACAGCACGCAGTCCGTGCGGTTGGCTGCCCAAGCAGCAGCGAGGCTTGGCGCTATCAGCTGCAGCAGCAGCAGCTGTGCCGGCTCGGCGGACCATGAGTAGACCTGACAACTGCTGCAAGCCCTCGCTGCAGTGATGCTACTGAGCTGTTTTCTTATATCAAAAGATGTTAAAAATGTGAATAAACAAAAATTCTGTATAAAAAGCCCTTGGTTTTTTCACCTTTTAGCTACTTGTGAGTAGTTATAGGCTCCGTCCATATTTATTTAAGGAGTTTATTAATGAGTAAATAAGGGGCCCATTGATGTGTAGTTAAGGGCCCCATCCATGTACAGCTAAAGACTCCATTTACTTACACGAAATAGCTCTATTTACGTGGAGCTTAAGACTCCAATTACGTGCATCTTAGGACTCCATTAACGTGCAGCTACGGACTCTATTGATGAGGCTGCAATAAGGCCGCTTCCTACGCACTGTCCCCTTTCCTCTCCCTCTCTGTCCCCGTATCTCCCTCTCGCACTCAAGCTCTGACTCAGGCCGCTGTGATCGTGCGGGCGACAGAAAACAAAACGACGCAAATAGCCGTACCTCTGGGCAGAGATCTGCATTAGCAGGCAATAGGAGCAGAGGGATGGGCGGCTCAGCGTCCTGACCTGAGCTCCTCTATTCCTTACCGTTATGCATCGACACGGCTCAATTATGTCTTTGTAGAACGTATTTGTTTCATGTTTATTTTCTCAGTAGTGATGGTTCATCGGAATGAGGACATCGATGGGCGGGGGTACAGAGTCGGATATCATGCAAGTTTCCGCCTAACTCCTTTTTTTTGGATGTTGTGAACGTGGCTACTCCTGTTAGTAGTAGAAATATTCGAGTGCGGGAAAGTTAATTAAGATTACCACAACCATTCAGATTACAGCCTTAAATATTCCACTTTGATAAATGAAGTATACGTTGACTTCTTCACAGCTTATCAAGCGGTAATAAATTCGTAGTATGTTTTGTAAGTTCATGAAGGTAACTATTTATTATTTCCTATACTATGATTTTGAACACTTCAATTGCAATTTGTTCCTGTTGGAAAACCTAAAATTAAGACTCGAAATATGACAGTTATTAACATTGTAAGTCAGCTCTCAAAATTTCAATGACAGAGAAATGAAAGTCATACATCAAAAGCCACCCTCCTTGTACACCTTCAAGGGTATGACCAATATTACGACGTCGAGTGGGAGAGCAATACGAAACCCGGGACCTGAAATTCTGTTGTCAACGAAAGTGCAGATACTGCATACGCATACGGTGTGCTGGGTAATGCAGTCAGTGACAACGGTTCAATACTTATAAGGAAATTATAGCGTGTTTCTTACTCCAGGGCACACTGCTTCCGCGCTAGGCTTACAGCTGGCAAGTAAGGGTTCGAGTCCCGGCTGAGGCAACTTGATTTTCACGGAACCCCGGAGTGCTCCCCTTACAAAAAAAAAAGCGTAAGCCTCACGTCACTCTGGAGTCAGTAGTTTTGAGGCATTGAAAATCCAACAATTATAGTGCAGTTTTGATGTGTCTAATGATAGTGCATGTCTGCAGTTTTGAAGTTAATGAAATTTTTATGAAACACTTCTGACTCATCAAATGTGTGAAACCTTGAGAAACAGCAAAAAAAATTTAATAATGCGAAGTAATAAGAAAGAAATATTTATTTCCTTTTCTTCATCAGAAAGGAAACCGATAGTGAAATATTTCGAGGGCGCCACGGGATTTATCAATCGCGGTCATTAGCACAACGATTATCAGCAATGGAAACCTAGAAATTACTTTTTTATTCAAGTTTGAGCGCAGCCGAGCCAATAAACTGATGCTGAGAGACAAAATCAACTGAGAGTACTTATTTTTAGCTCTGAGAAGCAGCTGCCACGATATTTTCTTCGGTTACACCAGTGATTCGAAGCGTGGGAGGGCCGCGAGAACATCGCTTGAGACACACCAGCCCGTATTTCACGAGGTGCACTCGTTTTAAGTACCCTAAAAGAGTCATCACTTTTTATGATCGTCTAAAGAAACCCCAAATAGTCAGAGTTTTCGCACGGAGGCACTCGCACGGAATTTTGCTCAGGGCGGTTTTTCGAGCTTCCTTCGTTAGGAGTTCTCGTAAAAATGTCACACTTCTGCTCCAGTGACATGCGCACTCTCTCTCTCTCTCTCTCTCTCTCTCTCTCTCTCTCTCTTTCTCTTTCTCTTTCTCTCTCCTCGGAGAAGAAGTTAAAGCCTGAGTGCTTACAGAAAAGCTATGTCACTCGAGAAATAATCAAAAGAAGCCCCCCCCCCTTCGTTCTTAGCAATGGTGTTCGATGATGGAGCGCAATTTCTCTAAGTGCGCAGGACTGAGTTATGTGCAATAGTAGAAAATTTAAAAACAATTCTTTACTAAATTACACGGCTATTGTAATAATTATAGGAAGCCTCAAAGTTTATTTTCATTTCGTAAAAAAATTATTTTGGTGTCGTAATGTTAGCAGGACACTTAAGGCATAATATGCTGAGCAAATAGGCTCATTTGCATGATGGCTCGCTTTAATATTAAGTATGAAACATACGCTTAATGAAAAAAAATTTTACATTTAAAGTGCAAAATACAACCAGGCAAAAGAAGAAACATAGTTATGGCACGCTCATTATCTGAAAAGCGTAGGAAAAAAAGTTGTGATATTTGCGTACAAATTCTGATGAATTCAAGTGCTCTTTGAAGTGTGAATTTTTCGCTATGCTAAGCATTTGGGCCAAAAAGTTCACTTCGCAGCATGAATTCAGAATTATTGAAAATAATTATTTCTTAGATAAGCACAGGGAGCATCTTGACATTTAATATGTCAACTACAAGAAACTTACCACCTCTGTTCCAACGGAGAGTTAGATGCTGTAATTTATCCGTTGCATTTTTTTACGCTTCCCAATTTCATTATGATGGCTTATAAAGATAGTGATCACAAACCTTTCTTGTTTATCAAAGAGCAAAGCATGTTTTAGAACTAACTGCAAGACCAGTAACTCCAGATGCGGTGTTGCTTTCCGAATCCAAAATCTAGGGTCATTTAATATTTAAGTTCTTTTAGAACAGAAAATATTATTAAATCAAAAGAAAATTTATAAGGCAAATTCAAAACTACACCTCCAGCTGTTCGAGTTACACATGTAGGATGAAACTTTCCAGTCGATAAAGTGTAAGGACACTTGATATACATAAAAATAGTTATTTATATTCGTATAACGTGAAATATTCTCTGCCGAGCATGAACAGCCGTTCATCATTCGGAACCAGAATTTGAACACGAGGATAACGATGAGTGTAACGCCTTCTACAAAACTCTTGATTTCTGATGTAGTTTTCTGACGTTAAGTGTCAGGCAGTCAATGTCATGCAAAACTATAACAAGATTTCCTTCCCCTAACGAATCGTTGAAATCTTAAATATTTTTTTCTATGGTCATCGATAGTGATTGCCAAGTTGAGCTTTGTCACCGAATCATCTATAATTATCTCTATTTACCTATAATTTTGATCGCCCAACTCAGATATCGACGCCACAGGGTGAGTTATTGACACAGCGACGATAAAATGAGACTGGGTGTAGTCTCCTAGACATGTGTCTGAAGCGTTCACGCCTCACTGAGCGGCTGGACTGGCGCATTACTCCTCATATGCGCGGCACGGCACGTATTTCAAAACAAAAATTCAGCAGTTTTGTCCCACTAAGAGCAGCTCTTGTCCTGGAGTAAAAATTCCATGTCAACATGAGCCTAGTTAATAAGAACACATGGGCTTGTTATCAAATTTTTGAGCAAACGTCTTTGCAGCTGAAAAGTAAGGAGCTCTTCACACAACCGTGAAAAGTGATGGCGTACAAAGCATTCGCATGACTTGAAATGTCTGCACACACCTCATTTGTCTTCAACTGCCGCTCGACCATTTTTGCTCTGAGATAATGCAAAACCTGAATTTTTAAGTCAATGTAAGCTCAATGCGAGAATTATACTCAAGGGAAGATTCTCGTTAAAATATTTGACCAACGAAAAGACTTAAACAGAAAACAATACAGCTCAATCAAACAAATATGCGCAATTGATTCTGTTAACATGATTTTCTAACGTGAACTTATTTCCTTTAGTACATTTAGAAATATGATAATTTATTATTTCTACCATAAAAGTGGCTCAAATAAGAAAATTACCCTTTTCAACTTTAAAATGTATCAAGAATAAGTTATCAGATGAAACTAATCATAAAGATTTCATTTTCATTTGTTCATTCAAGAATTTTTTCGGTGCACAAATTACTAAGTAACAAACTTAACTGGTACTACTTTTTAGACAAAATGTACTTTTTAAAACCAATTTTATATCTTTTTGCTCCTATCTTTTAGAAGATGTGAATGTACTCTGAAACATTTGGTAAAGTCAATAGTACGAGGTGTACGTTTATTCACAGCAACGTATCTTCATGACTAAGTTCCGCATAACTCAGAAAATATTATACAAGTCATACTGATTACCGGTAGATGTGAAATTCTTTACCTAGTTCGCACATCTTGAATTGAAGCTGAAATTAACAAGCTCAAAAAGCAAATTTCATTGCCGACTGTTTTGCTTATGCATTAAAATAACGCAATTTTTTTCACATGTTGAACCTATTCAAAAACTTATGTTGAAAATTTGTACAAGAAAGTTTTTCGTCGAGTTCATTTGCAGAGCTCTCCTAATTTTTCCAAAGAAGCGGTTTCGTACTGCAATTTTTATCGAGACTTTCGCAGAGATTACATCGGAGCTTTTTAGACAAAGAAACAGGCATATTTATGAAGACAGAACATTTCAGTTAGTGCTACACGTTCTAACTCATACCCACGCTCGACAAAAATTCCAGGTGCCTATAGCAATGACTACTTCAATATTTTTAATTTTAAATTACGCGATGAAGGACCCAAAATTTATATCACTGGATTAGATCCTGCTAGCATGTATGATGCTGCAGCTGAGCGTACCAATACAACCACTAAAATAGATCATTTTTGCTGAGTATAAAATCCGAACGCTTATTTATTTCAGGTATTTATACTAAGGACAGGATGCTATCCTTACTACTACTACTACGTATTTATTCTAGTCCCTGTCTCTACATGCACGTGTCAAGAATGACAGAAGTCTTTGTCTCAGATTCGGTCGGTATTGTACTCAATTGGGAGTACGGCAAGATGCAGTCAACCTTTCAAACCAAGCTGCGAATTCTGAAGAATTATACTTGGGATGTTCTTGTGGAAATTGCTGAGCAGAAAGTATGAAAATTCCGAGGTTCTTTCAATAATTTCTGAGGTTCCATCGATAATTTCTACTTGAAAATCGAGTAAAAATTCTGCAACATCACGGCACGTTTAAAGGTTTTCTTCACAGCATAAGTTCTCAAGATGCTCTTGAGGACAGTTAACTTAGTGACACTAATAACAAACCTAAGCTCAACAAACAATCGCCTCGTTACCTACTTTTCGGTGATAAGCAACATAATTCAAACGCTTTTTAATCACAGTCAATTTCTCGAGCACACTTACCGTGTATCTGATATTCATGATGTATAATTCAATAAATTTGCATCATGCATTTAAATTTTTGAGGTGATCAGCAGCATATCTGTTTGAAGTCTGGAATTATTTCGGGCACTACATCCCACGCCACACTGTTTTGCCGCCTCTTCAGGCATGCTGTATTTGATCCTTCCCACCATGGAAAAACTTCGCCGCTGGTTGTCGAACCGAGGACCTCGCGACTAGGATGCGAGCACGCTATCACTTACACCAAACAAAACGTGCGACACACTTTTAAGAAAATCAATTATGTAAGCATACCTATCACGCAATTGAGTTCCAGTTACATAATTCAGAAAATGTACGCCATGCAGATAATATTTAGAAGCGATCAGCAGCATACTTTTTTGCAGTAAACCACAAAACTGAAGCATACTTCAACAATAAACAATTTTGGCAGCATACTTACCCCGTGACTGATGGTCCCGTTGCGTAGTACAGAAAAGCTGCGTCATGCGAGCATGAATTTGAGAAGTGATGAGTAGCACTGACCTGTGTGACCTGGATGCAGGGCACAGGCTCGTAGCCCACGTAGTCCTCCCTGATGATGATGTCCGGCACCCTAGGCGACCTCTTCTTGTGGCTCACCCCCGCTCCGAAGCTCTCACCTCGATGGATGAACATTGTAATCACTCTTTTATTTCGTGTTTTTCAAGCGAAATGTCTATCGTAAAGACCAGGGCTTTATGAGTGGGTTTCAATCACGGGTCTCTGAGTGAGAGAACGGTTCGATTTCTCTTTCAATATGACTGAAAGACTAGATGGTCTATGCCATCGATAAGTACTTTTTCGGTAATCAGATCTTATGTTCAATTTTCAATGAAAATATTGAACGTAATTCCAGTGGCCTGGCAAGTATACTCCAGACTTCCTATAGAGCTTTCAAGGGGCTCATTGACGGCATAAGCCTTATTTATACAGAAAAATTCACTGTCACTTCAAATATTGACTCACTAAACATTTCACACGAAAAATGAATCACATGTATATTATTTGCCCATTTTTGTCATCGCTCATTTTACACATCAGAGCAAGAACTTCATGTCCCAGTGGCCGGCAACAGTCCTTTCCAGCAGAGCTTCCAGCCCGGAGAGCTGTGAGGTGCTTGGGCACAGACTCGGTCTCTTAAATCGACTTAGCGAGACTCGCGGGCGTACGGAGTCTCAGGTAGTGACGAGTCGGATAAACTTGATTTCTGGTTCCCTTTGCCTTTTTAGTTCCAAGTTTTTTACTGCAGCGTTTTGGTGTCCATTTTGACTTTCCTGGCACTATTTCATCTGATTTTGTTTGGCTTTGAGCTCCTAGGTTTTTTGGCAGGCCTTTTTACGAGGGATTTTCTCCTTCTTGTCTCAGCTTGTTCATGTCTGCACGTTGCATTTCAGGCGTTGAATTCTTGGGACTTTCAAGATCACTGTCATGACAGTCTGATTCTTTCAACATTGAGGCACAGCCAATTAACAATTTAAAGAAATTTAGATTTCAGACGTCACTTTTCGTTGTCTTCCTAAATTCAAGCATGAAAAATCATTAAACATTCTTCGCTCACAGGACACAAATATTATTTTACACAGACGCCCCTGAGCCCAAATACTTTCAGCCTTAAAATTTGAAATTTATGTGAACCTATTAACCCGATGAAATTCACAAAATTCTTTAAAAATGCTAAATTTCCGAGCGCTGTTTGCTGGCTCGCTGCCTCGAGTGACGAACTCGCAGCTGACTTCGATAGGTGAGACAAATCGCTCGACGCTTGTATTGTATTTTTTGTTTTTCTTTCCTTTTTTGAGCAAATTATGCTACAAATGAAACAAGTGAACATCAACAACGTCGTTATCAATGTCATCAGAACAATCTGTACCAAAGGACTTATCTCCTAAAATCACTCATTGCACTTAATACAGATAATATTATCAATTCATTTATGTTCATATTTTCAAGTTATGAGCCCTTAAACCTCTCTACGTTAGGAAACAGATACCTACAAAAACTACCACGTTATTAATATGGTATTTACCAACGAAGCAAAAACTACCACGTTATAAATATGGTATTTACCAACTAAGCACATCATATACTACTATTGCTTACTTTTACTTCAGCTGAATGTCTGGAACAATTCACCACAATATTCGGCGACTACCTTAATGTATGATTGTCGTCGTATAATTTCAAGAATATTACGGCTCACAGCAGCAGCTTATCTATTTTATGCTACCACAAGCTAAATTCGTGTTCTAATATTTTTATGGCTTACCCCTTACGCTAACATTATAATTCAGTCATTGCCTTAAAAACATCTACTGAAACACATTACTCTTCACGCACGTGCAAAAGCGAATTTACGCTTTAGCTTGTAATACTAAAACGAGTACACCTACATCTATCATGTACAAACATTACTTTGATGTTTGGCCCTTAAGTCACTTGACTAAAAAGCTAAAAATATTTTCAGCTTTTGATGGATGCATGGTTCAAAGAGTTCCTTATCATGTATTTACCTCAGGTGAACGGAGAGCTATCTCTCTAAATAGCTGAATTATTGTGGGTCAATAAAATGGTTAGCTATTTTCAAGATAGTACAAAATATTTCCTGGGTTAGAATGACCTGCATATTATCAGGATCTCCAAATTTAATTTTAAATACTCTGGGCTAAAAACAACAAAGAAGACATTAGCCTCATCGTAGCTTTAGAAGTTTACTCCTATTCAAGGTCACATCTTCGTTCCCCATGTGTGTACACTACATTCATGACAACGTACTGCGGTAAATCAGTGTACCAAGAGCACCAGTGTAGTTAGCGCCTGCTCTAAAAGCCAAAAATAATTTGGAAATTTGCTTGAATTCCACAGATGAAGAGGGCCAAAAGATTACCGCTGGAAATTCCGAAAAAGTCTTCAGGATCGTGAGCGTGGGCGACTTGGAACCATTGGAATGTGGGAGCGCTGCTTTGCACGTTTTTCTGTCCTGGAATTTCTGACTGAACTCGGAACTTTTTCAGGGTTTGGCAGAGAAGCCTCGGCTTCGGCCTCGTACGATCACATGGGAAATTCTTTTCACTGCGACCGGCCGCCAAATTTTCACGTTCTTGTTCAACTCGTGAAATTCGGTGGAGAACGAAGGCGTGCGGGAGCTCGTACCTGTGGGAAGATAGAGTAAATTTGAGTCATTTAGCTACAATAAAAAGGGAAAACATTTTTATGCATATTTTGAAGCCGAAGGTAAAGTGTTATAAAACTCTGTAACTTCTGCAGCACTTGATAGTTGTACACATTTTTATAGCATAAGTTTATTCTCTGAAGTAATAAAACTTTCATTCCTGAATAAATCCGCGGAAATTTTAATCTAGTCAAGCGTAGCGTAGTGGAAAACTGCTCATTTATAAAATATTTCTCGAAGAATCAATAAGAGCAAATTATTGAGCGACGTTCGATTTTGAAGATGATTCGTCTCGAGCTAAATTCAAACTTAATCAAATTTCGACGCCTGGTTACATCTCCGGCTGGGTATTCCTTTGCAAGTCAAGACTATAAAACCTTCCTCGGTGATAGTGTCATTCCCACTGGTATATAAGTATATAATATGCATTACATAACAACATATACTATATACATACAGATTGATAGGTTCGCCGTTCGTAATAGTTTTCAACTGGTAAGAGTATCCGATTCTTTTCTTTCATAAGAATCGAATAATGGTTCGTTCAAGCGGTCTAAGTAAAATATGCCAAGGTTGCACCTCAATTCCGAGATGATTTAGTGGTTGAAATGCGTCAATGCCAATCCCAGGCTTCTGATTGAGCAGGCCTTTCAGATACTCTACGACTGAAAAATAATTGAAAATTAAGGTCAATTTGTAGATACAGTACATGCAGCGAGGGGGTGAACCAGTGCCAATTTCAAAACAGGCTTATGGAAATGTTAGGCTCTGCCCTGGAGTAGCTAAGCAAATTGAATGATTTATTAGTAAAATAAAAAAAATTCGATAAGGAATGAATACCTTCTAGCATAGGGTCGATAAGGAACATCATATACGAATTTGAGTAGTATGAACTTGAACACCAACAGAATTAGAAAAACATATTCCAATTCTCCTTCGCCATTGATCTCCAAGTTACCGGTCGTCTGCGTTGGCTATTAAAGCTACAAGTTCGAAACGAACTCACTCATCAACGAGTTTGAGAAACTGTAAACTTTTTTACCCGACGGTAAGCTATCCAGTGTTCCTCGAGCTCTCATGAAAAGTTCCTAAGAAAGAGTCTTCGCAACAATTTTATTGAGAAAGAGACACAGCTCTGTTCGTGACAGTGAAGGCGTTCTCGAAAAAGGTGTGAGGTGTCAGTGTTGATGCATTTCCGAGTAATCTTGATGCAGTCTTTACATCGATCTTCTGTCCCTTTTATGAAGCTCTCAGTGGAACTGGGAGACAATATAACACAACCAGCTCGTCGTGCTTGAGGGTATGAAACATGATTAACAAGGTTTATCAACGTAGCAGTGTCTTCAACTTCTTTCCTTGGCGACAAGGAACTGTGACGCAGTATTCGTACAGGAAAAAGTATCAGGAAAAGTAGAAATGTGAAGGAAGTAAAGTATTCGAAGGCAAAACTATGATGAGTACCATGTTTGTAGTCCTTAATTAGAATTAGGCCGTCATTTGTCGCTAGCTGTTATGAGTATTGATGTTCATGTTGCATATTGAGTTCCAATGTTGTATTGTTGATGAGTGCGTATTAGCAGATAAGCTTATGAAATTGTGTAAACTTGTAGCTTTCACTACGAACATGAATTATGAAGAATTTAAAAGTTATTTACAATTCGAACAGCTCTCTGAAAGGCGTATGACTGGTGAGACACGGTAGTTAAAGAATTAGAGTAAACATAAAATACCACGCTGAGAAAACGGAAAACAATTTGTATAGGCAAAATGTTAAGCAAATGCAAACTAAAGTCGAGCGTTGGCTTGTTTCAAGACACGAGCTTCAAAGTAACGCTCGTGAATTTTAAGGTTCGTCAGAAGTGTTTTTAGATTGGTCAGAACCATGTTTAGGTTGGTCAGAACCATGTTTAGGTTGGTCAGAACCATGTTTGAGTTGGTCAGAACCGTGTTTAGGTTGGTCAGAACCGTCTTTGGATTGGTCAGAAGAGTTGCTCACGAAGGGTCATTGCACCGCGGACGAGCGACGAACGCTCGTTTTCAGCCAGAGTTAGGGCGAGTTTAGCGGCTGCTTGACGAAACTTTTATTCGGACTCGACGGCTGACCTTCGAAACACTGGTGACCTCAACCTCTCATCCCACACAATGGGCTCACGTTCCGGCACATAAAATACTTCAATTGTATTGCTTCCCAAAAATATATTAAAATAATTTTCAAGGAACTGGTATGAAGCTGGTGTGGGAGATATGTTTTTGTAGATCTCAGTGAAGGTTTCAGCACGCAATAATGAATCTTATTTTCAAAGCTAGGAGAAAATTCATTAGAGAAAAGATGAAATCGATTTCTATCCGCAGTACACGTAGTGGTGCACCTCAAAGTCAGCCGATTTGCACTGAACACGTATTCGGGGAGAAATATTTTCTACTTATTGTTAGTTACGAAAGAACTATGTTTTCTAAGAAAAACTGTCAAACCATCGAAACCATTATTCAATATTTCAGGACAGTTGTGCTATTTGCTTGATAAGGGCTCGTTAGAATGCAAATACCAAAAACTTGTAAAATTTGAGGGTCTGCAAGGCTCCGATTTTTCGTCAAACAGATTTAGTCGCTAATTGGTGGCAAAATGCGTTAGAAGCGATGATGGTATACTACAGACAGTGCATTGTCTGGCAAAGTTTTCACGCCAGAACATAGAGTAGAAGACTAACGAGCAGCAGCATCAGTGTGTGCAGAGAGGCACATATAACCTTACATTATACGCTCGATAAAAGTTGGAGTAAGTTGTGTACGCACTAGGAACAATACCTGGATGTCGATTTAGCGTTTCACTAAAATACCAACCAATTACCGAGTACCCTATTAATCAAAACCATGCACCCTATTTTGGATTATCGGTGCCTCATTGCGTTTATATTTTCCGATGGCTAAACTCTTACGTTCACAGGCACGACCATTTACGTTTCAAATATTTTGTCATCTGCTGTACTGCTATTAATACCATACTGTAGAAACGATTAGTAATACTTCACAGGGACCAAGAGATGTCAAAATATTGCTGTTTTAATATACCATAACTCTACCTCACGACATCACTGTTTTATTTCATTTGCTACAGATATTTAGTCGCATGTTTCAAATGAATTTTCTCGATAATATTGTTGATTGTTATCGGTTCACAATTATCGTTGAAGTTTCATTGTACCACCATTCAAGTTTCAAATTATTGTTACTTCATTCTGAATAATTTTCTATAAGCTCAAATATTTTTCCCATTTCCCAGTCTATCCATCAATTATTATTCCCTGAATTTTATCAGAATTGTACAAAGAACCATACGATTGTTTTGGTTAATATTTAATCCAACGTGCTGATCACCACTTACGCGCTCAGCGATAAGCTAGTGAACTAAGAATCACAACTGAAGACTCAACGTGACATCCACACCTATTTTTGAAGTCGTAGTCTTAATGATGGAGAGAACAATGTAATCCACACTTGTATGTGACAGATTTTCGGAAACAACAATTTTTCATTGTTTTATCTTTCTTCCTTGTAGAATTTGGAATAGATTTGAATTTTGTTCTAAATTTGCAGTTTATCGTATGTATAAAAGAATCTAGGTTACAGTATGCCATCTTTGCACCGTAATTACTATATTTAGAGATATTATCACGCTTCACTTTTCGTGCTTAAGAGCTAATTTAGAATCACGATCCGATGTTTTAACGCGACTTCCACACGTAATATTTAGATTGTAGTCGTGCAAATTCCAGTTAGAAGTTCCATCGAGACTTTCATGTTTTTAATTTTAAGGTTGTAATTTTATTAATTGAAAAACCGAAAGATATATACTTTGTGTGTAACTGATTTCGGAAAAAATATTCTTCTTTTTTTCTTTCTTTCTTACCATTGAAACTTACAATATAGGAATCAGGGCAATTGACCAAAGTCAAACGACAAAAAACTTAAGATGAAACAATAGCGTGTGCAATGAAAAACGAGACATATTTTTCAACCTAAAATTTGGTTGTCACAGACTAGTTGCAGGAGCTCGCCATTCGTCTGCGATTCTGCATCCCTTGTTTTTCAAAAAACAGCTAACCATCCTTGAAAATTCTCATCTCTATCTGAAATAATATACTAAATTCAGAACCATTTGATATAATGAACAAGAAATGCTTTAGAAAAGATATGAAACACACAGTGATAATGCAGAGCTACATAGCGATTGACATGAGCTAAAAAAGAAGAAGTCCCTCTATCGTTGAAATCAAAAATAAAACATCCGGTAAGATATTATTCAAAAATGAACGGTAAAAATATAAGACTGCACTCACCGAATATTGAGGAACTGAATTAAGGACCTCCAGAAAGAGATCTGTATTTACTCGTAAATTTACTTGCCGCTATGTTTTTCTGTTTCCTATAAAACGAGGCTAGATTTGCCTTCATTTTCCTTATAGTAATGAATGTAATATAAATTCCGAATTTGTTATATGATTCGGTCAAGACATATTTCAAGCTCTATTTCACACACACAAACGGGATTTTTCTTGGTTTCATATATTTTTAACGTGATAGCCGTAAGGCTGGTTTTATTTCTATTCTGAATAATCCGTTTCATGTACAATTTTTAATTCTTTTCATTTTCAAACTAAATTCATTGAAAAAAAATATCTTAAAAACCCTGTTTCTCAGTTCTGGAACGTTAAAGGCCAAATATGACAGGTAGGTTTCACAAAACAACCTTGATAGCTTCTCAGTATAGCATATACACCTTTTTTGAGGGGTAAGCATGTATCACATGAAAAAGTTCAAAAACTATTAACTAATTCTTCACAGCAGTATAATATAATGATTTCCTTTCTTATGCAAAGAATAGGAAAAAATTTAACTTAAATAATTTTTTATCTCTGAAGAATGCCTGCTCCTATCAGGTTAGCGATAAGCAATGTTGCTGATATTCTTTCCCCAACGAGCATCAAACAGAATATTCGCCGTCACTTTCTTCACAAGATGGAAATCATTAAATCTACACAATTATATTAAATTTACTTCAATTAAAAAAGCTTAACAAGAGCTAAAGGAAAAGAGTGTCAGCATGTGTCACCTTTTGCAGAATATATACTGGGAGACCCTGGTTTGTTAAGGCTTTATCTTTCAAGTTAACTGGACCCAAATCATCTTCCCATCTAGCTAGAAGTTGCTGGAAATAATTGACCCTTAATAAATGCAATCACGGTGGAAAAAATTTCGGCTAAAGTTATAATTGAGAGCAGTCAAAGCGCTATTTAATGCAAGTTTAGCGTCCCACGCGAGTGAACTCAAAGTTGGAAATCGGCAAAGAAGTTGGAGCAGCGAAACAGAGTTCAACTTAGTGTCTTAATAAAGGCTCGAGAGAGGACCAGCATGTCTCGCTGTGAACAAGTTCGCCTCCTGGGACGTAGAGTTGAATCTGGAATTATTTAAAGTTCTTGCTTTATAGGAACTTTGTGAGAGTATCTTTCATTACAATTAGGAAAAAAGAATTACAATTCAATAAAATTCTAAAACACTACAAACTTTTTATTATTTCTCGTGAAGAATAAGATCTATTAGCAAATCTGCAGATTAAAGTTGGCTTGCTGCATCGAGAAACGAAGCTCGATTATAATTTGCAAAGATTCGTGGAGCAACAGATTGTTTCGGTAGTGAATCGAGTACAAACAAGGAGCACATTCCCAACGCACCACAGGATTCCACCCACACCAGGAATACAATGCTTTGAGCAAACTACAATGAACGTCAGCCTGCAATCATAATAACATACAACATAGTCTATTTACAATACACTTTTTTCATTCTTTTAATATTCTTTTCACATTTAGAAAAGAAGAAACTAATTCATTTCCTAGACCCACATGGCAGTGACCCAAGCAGCGGCCGCTGCACCCCACCCTAGCGCAGAGTAGCGATACGAGAGACTGTCTCCATTCATCAACCTTGCCCTCTGAATGGTTTATTCCTGTCACTGAGCTGTGTATTTGAAGACAGACTGCGCCTGGCTGTGGCGCACTTTCTTGTTTATTTTAACGGAGAAAACAACCGGCACCTGGGAGGTCCCTTGAATGAAACAACGTGATGACGGAAACGCAGTAGCTCAGTAAAATCACCAGCTTCAACTTACACGAGCATAATTGTACGTTTGCAGTACCATCAGCTTTAACAGATGTTGTTAATAGGTACTTTAAATATTTTGTTATACAATCATTCAGAATCTGAGACATATTTCACTAGCAAAAATGCATCATCTTTAAAATCAGTTCATCATAACTAACTTCTATTTACATAAATAGCTTGAACTTTCAAGCAGAGCGATTATCTTACAAATATATTCTCCATAATCAGCTGAACACTATGTAATGAATAATTAACTAACACTTACGTGTGTACGGAAAATCAAATGATCCCTAACTGCTGTACAACATCTACACCCACAGCACCGACGCTCAGCACAACAACTACACCTGTCAATTAAATAAATTACCAGCTCAGGCTAGGAGCCGAGAATCAATGTACACCTTTTTTTAGCAACTCGCTGTGTACGCAGCTCGGGTCTACGAGGCTCAGTGCTCAGGTAGTGTAGAAATTCGCCAACATTTGAAACAAAGCAAGCTCTGATAGACTAAACATACACCCATTTTTCCCTGTGATTGTGGCTTGGAGTAGAGATTTTCATAAAATATCATTCCAAGACATCAGAGAAGCCTCGCTTCTATCTCATGCAGTCCCCTCTAGCGAGGTTATCCTTTTGCGTCCTGGGGAAGTGTCTTCGAGACTTCTACTGTTTTCTGGCAATGTCGTTTATTGACTGCTGTTATTATTTTCTCTCGTATTTTTTATTCTTATTATGTTCATTGTTATTGTTATTTATGTATTCAAAGAAGGAGAAAATACCAAAGCGGTAATGAATTGTCTGAGGACGATATTTCATGGATATTCAATGACATCGCTGAGGACGATAAAAGCCCATCGAACGAGAAATGTAAAGCCGTCAGGCCCACTGTCGGAATGCATCGCGAGATCGATTTGTAAAGATAGGCTTTGTTCCTTACGGACAAAGCATTCCCATCGAAGTAGTCAACGCTAATTCCATTGTGTTGCTGTTGCTAAAAGATGCAAGTGGAAGCCGGAGCACAGTTATATATAGTGCATACACACGCGTTCGCTGGTCATCAGGTGAGTGCTGGGATGGTCTAGGATAGGCTGGGATAGTCTGAAATAGAGTGGAATAGACTTTTTGGGATAGAAAACTGTAATTCCATTGTGTTGCTGTTGCTAAAAGATGGAAGTACAGGCTCAGAGCTCAGCGTGTCCCTAACAAGCCTTCGCTGCTCATTAGTTGAGTGCTGGCATAGAGCAGCTCGCTTTGAAATACGGACAGATACTCATATGAATCAGTAACGGCATCTATTAGATTATTCTAAAAAACCATTCGCCTTTGGGTATGAGAACATAATTGAAGAATATTTCAAAAATTCAAAGTCTGTAGGGTAAGTCTTTTGTGCAGAAGAAGATTAAAAATTCGTCAACCTTCCCTACTCGTGAGAAATAATTAGTCATGAGTCATATGTATTTGGTCCAATTATTTTTACATGCTAAGCAGAAGTGAACACTCCGAGGAAACTCTATTTTTATCAGTAATGGCTAATGGCCGCAACACGTCGTTCAATAAATAATTATAAAAATATATTTCTGTCAAAAAGAAACATGGGCAGCGAAATAAACGTACCCGAAAGAATAAACATCGTAAATGAAAGGTTCACAGTGGCTTCCATTGCAGGCCAGGTCGAGCGCTAGGGATTGGAACTCTGGAATGTTGGTGCATTAATTTGGTGTGAAATTACTGTAGCACGTCTTCATGAAAGAAAAAAACAAAGAAAAGAAAAATCGTTTATTCCAAAATCATCCACACTTAAAGTATACACCTCTCGGTTTTTAAATTGATAAAATTAAAGCCTTAAAATTTAAACATGAAAGTCTCGATGGAATTTCTAATTGGAATTTGTAAGACTACAATCTAAAAATTGCTTGTGGAAGTCCCACTTAAACTTCGGATCGAATGCAGTGTTTGAATTGCTTAATCAAACAATGAAAATAAACCTATTATTTTTTACCTCTATCAGTGCATAAGTGTTTGATAAATTTGTGAAAATTTGATTTATAGAATTACTAAATTGCGATGTAATTCTATCCAGTCACCTAAAAACAACGCAAATCCAAAGCGCATGATTCCAAGCTGTAGCCTCGGCTTGTAGCCTCAACTTTACTTGCAATAGCATCTTGAAAAATATTCCAAGCTGTATATATTAGTTTTCACATCCCAAAACTGATCATGGTCCTCGACTACGTTGTTTGTATAGAGCGAGGACTCGTGCAGTTGAATTTGCTATCGATGCTCCTCGGGGGAAGATAAGCTCCATCTGAATTTATCAAGGCATCCGGGGCTCGTATGAGCCATTAGGGAACCGTGAAAACTTGTGAACGCAGCACCGTCTCGTCTCTCTGAGATCAAAAGACATTTTGGCAGCAATATTGGCCTGGCTGGTGAGGTCCGCGCGGTAACAAACGACGCTTTTGTGATCTCGTGCTTTCCTAAAGAGTTGGGCTTACGACCAAACTTTTTCGGGAGTGCCATTGTCGAACTTTGAATGGGTCTCTCTTATTAGAAACATGACTTCAAGCCGCTCTTCATGGACCCCTTCGCTCGGGAAGAGATTTGTAGTTTTCATTTCATTTTTAGAAATGAATAATTGTACGTTTCGCTCGTGCAAGAAATTACGCTGGAATGTATGACGATTTCGCTTCATTTCTTAACGACCTCTTTAAGGCCTTGTCACTGCAGTACATTTCTCAACACATAATTTCTAATTCTTCTAAATATATTTCTCAAACCACCGATAACTCACTTTAAAAAATCTCGTGGAAACCGACGAATCCCAGTTATTGACGCAAGAGTAGAAATTTAAAAATTTTCAATGAATATCATACCAAATAGTATCCAAATCCATATATCTGGATACTATTCGACGTGAAATTTAATTAGAGTTATTGTTTACGGTATTATTTTTTGTTTATGAAAATTGAGTTCCATTAAAACTGCTAGTAAAAACGGGAGTAGTTCAGATACTTCGAAAAAATAGGTTATTTGTACACTTAGTTTTTCCAGTTAGCTTTCTCAACAGACTTAGGCTTCAGAATGGAAAGTTCACTTGGACTCGTTCAAATAAAAATTTATTTCAAGCATTTTCATTCCTCAGAGTTTCTTCTTTCATTATGCAGTGTAATTCAGGTAGAAAATCTAAAGACACGTTGTATAAGTTTGTATTAGCTACCTCATCCTACTCTTCATAGCGAAATTCTAAAATACAAAAATCCGACCCTAAATTTCACTCTCAGATTGCGGTTGCATCTAACAATGTAACTTCTTCAGTGCCAGCTTTTACTCTGAATGTAAGAGAAACTGCATTGTCTTCAACGAACAATAAGTGTCCGTTTTCTATGAATCCACTGTTTGCTAATGAGAAAGTCGGAAAATTCATGAGAATAAATCCAATATCTAGTTTCAGCCCACTTGACAAGCGGTGGTGTATGTATATGCAAGTGCAAGAGCAGCCTCGAAAACTGTTTCTAAAGAAGAGAATCTCCTTTTCTCGAAGAAGTAAAACAGATAAAAGTGTATACATACAGTACTTGTAAATGATAATGTACTCTACCCTAGGTATCCTTCAGGATCGTTTCCCTCCTCATATGTGACGCAATTAAATATTTGAATTTGAAGTTCGAAATTTGAAATAAACCGTGCATTGAAATCTGAAACGAAATGTGTAAAAATTGTCCTTTGTAATATGAACTTTACCCCCAAACTTTTTTAGATTATTTTGAAACTCTATCTTCCGATTCTGTGTACCAATTTGCATGATTTCTAAATCTACTTGTTTAATGATACGTCTCCAACTACACCCAGTAACCAAAAACCGTTCCTTTTTCATCACCTCAGGAGGCAATGGAGCCTAACTCCAGATGATATCGACGCGTTTCGTTCCCACGAGATTTATGCACCTTATAGTGGGCCAGTCGTTGGATTTGACTTGACCGCAACCACACGAGCAGCAGCCCCGGCCCACCATGGTTCATGAATACGAGTTTTGTTCAGACTTGACCGCAACCACACGAGGAGCAGCCCCGACCCTGCATGATGCAAACCTTACGAGTTTTCTTTTATTTTGCTGCCAAGGATATATTCCGGGGTTTTCTCCTCGCGCTTCCAATGCTTTTCAAGTAAACTGCGGGACGTGGAAGCATCAGACAGAAAGCGTGGTCCGGCGTAAACTTTTGTTACTACAGACTTCGGTGCAGAAAAAGTTCTAAATGACAGCGAAGAACTGCTAAACTCTTTCAGCAGGGATCCATATTCTCGAAGAGATACTCAGATTTGAATATTTCTTTCAAAAGAAGACGCTACGAGCTGTGAGTTGAATAAAAAACTGAAACGGCATGAAATATATTCTCCTGCAAGAGTAATCGA
This sequence comes from Orchestia grillus, assembly GCA_014899125.1. NCBI lineage: Eukaryota > Metazoa > Arthropoda > Malacostraca > Amphipoda > Talitridae > Orchestia > Orchestia grillus. The sequence continues at coordinate 46,842 of VOMN01014339.1, forward strand.
AGGTCACTCCTAAGCCTTTCAAAACTAAAGCTCAAGCAGGTGTAATAAGCATCAGTAGGATTTGATCGGAAGTGTCAATTAAAGATAACATAAGTTTCCATGAACTCTCTACGGCAGGGAATTTTTCGTCCTCAATACCAGCTCCATTATTTCTTCAGATGCTCCATAACTATTAAACTAATAAAAATCATTATAAGCATAATTTGCCTCCGGTGAAATTGAATTCTCAAGTTCAACGAATGTCGCTCGCGTCAGATGACCAGGAAATTTTTAGGATTAGGAAGGCCGCCTAAACGCGAGACGTAGCTCGGCACCCAGCCAAAAGCGTCCAGGCGACTTCTCTACAGAACGTCTTGCTTTTATTCGTCCCTCATCCGGCGATAATTTATTATCGACCTCGGAATATCGTAAGTTGTCGCTGATAGGCGAAGCCTCAAGGTCAGTGCTGGTGGATGAACAGAAATCGAAATGAGCCTTTCATCCTCTTGAGCTAATTTTGATTTCTGGACAACAATACGAGTTGGTGATGTGATACACATTTTCAGAAGATCAGCTCTTCAGTAGAAGCGTTGAAGTACACTAGCACTCACGACCTCTTAGGCAGTACTTCCGGATAGATGAACAATTAATTATGGATTATAAAATGATGCTTGAAGTGTGAAGCGTCTCTTAAAATAGTTTTTTAGCTCAAGCCACTTGAGCATCAGGTCAACACTAGGTATGTACAAACGCACTAAACGCTTTCTACGTCGACGACCAAATTACTTTCGGCAGCGCAAGATTTTACGGCAATCAAAAATAAGAGAAAAATCTTCTTCGATAAATATTCATTACAAAGATAAATGTAGCCAAGCGGAGAAATTCTTGTGATTTTGGGGAACTTTTCCAGAATATTCCATCGAGCCTAGAAAGGCGCTCGTTTTCTTGGCTCGAGAGGTTCCGGTGACAAAGAATTCTAGCGCGGCTCGTTAAATGGATGACATAATATGGATCAATGACCTGCTCAGATTAAAAGATGCTCTTTTCTTCTGAAGATAGGAAAGCCTCACCCTTTCGAAAAGGCTTCCTTGTCACTTGATGCGCGAGGTCATTAAAGAGAATGGAAGGATTTCTGTGACATGCTTGATCAGCACCTACTTAATTTAAATCGTTTTATTACATTTGAATTATGTAGTCCTTCTTAGAAATCATAAGTTTTCGTGTTACCGAATATCTGTTTGAATAAAACGTACTTTTATAACAAAATTAGACCACTAACTGATTCGATTTAGAAGTATTCTAGGCCCTAGAAGGTACAACGAGTGTTGAACAGAGCGGGTTTTCAGGTGTTTGTTGCACGCAGCAGCTACTCAGGGCTTTAGAAGCTTGTTAGTCTTTGGATACGTGTGTTTTCATTGCCTAATTGGAATTTAACTTGCCATTGAAACAACTTTCGTTACCTTTGGGGAATATTAGTCAATCATTTTTGATTAACTTTACGCACACGCCAGCATGCACAGAAAGTTAGCTAATCATTTATGATTAACTTTACACAAACGCTAGCATGCATAGAAAATTAGTTAATCATTTTTGATTAACTTTACACACATTCGAGCATGCACAGAAAATGAGTCAATCTTTCGGATGTTGTTCAGGCCTCCGTCACCTGACGCGAAGAATACCTCAGCCCCTTCAGCCCCTCATTGGCTGCGACCGAGTGCGTGCATGCGTCGCAGTGCACTCACCTTAGCGTTGCATCTTTGGCAGATGAAACACAAATAGGATAATAGATGGGTGCTTCTTTTTACAGAGCATATCTTAGAAAAACAGTTTTTATCTTTGATAAAGTTGCGATTTCCATAGAATTGTTCAATTTTCCTGCTGAATGTTACTATATGAAATTATGAAGAAAACGCATTTCTACTTAGTCGTTTTACATTGGCATAGCTAGGATTTCAAATTAATGCACACCGAAAAATCGATGGAAATCGAAATGAATGATACAAAAAATGCCGTAAAAAAGCAGTTAAGTTTTCAAAATAAATGATTGTACCACGATCGCGTTCAAGGAACGACTCGCCGAAATTTTTCACCTCCTTCCTCTGCCTGGAAACGATTGCCCATCATTTCCATGTCTCTTGATTTCAATCTGCCCTGCACTCTATTATGGCTGCATATCTATGCACTGATTTCTTACTCAAATGTTCTGATAGATATAGTGATACATTACTCTTGAACTTCCATGACACGACTTTTGTTTCGATCAAAATATGCGTAAAGTGACGGATGTACAGACCCTCGATTCTTAAGAGTCTAGCATTCTGTGACGTGTTAACTCTCATCGATCAACCCAATATTATTCATAACCTTTCATGAATCCACCTCATTAATTCCTATAGATTTGAATGAATCAGTTCCGTATAAACTTCTGTGAATGTTTCACTTGATTGCACGTAAACTCTGAATATAACATTCTCGCATACTAAGGATAGCCTAGCACTCTGTATTTGACACTTGTTACTTGTAACGCATCTCTGATTTTGGCATTCTCCTTTATGAAAAAAACTCCTATGAGAGTTTTTAAAGACTGCGCATTCAGCAAGAGATAAAAGTAGACCCATGCTAAAAATTACTCAGAAAATCTTTTCCTTTATAAATATTTGTATTACAGTATTCCAACAGCATATGGTTACCGAAATCTGGTCACAAACACAGCATCTTTATCTCATTAAGTAGCTATGGAACACGTATAAGCCCATCACCTCATTACAGAGCTACAAAGCCCTCTCGACGAACGTACGCACACTAGTTACGAAGAGCTTTCCAGTTCCATGAAACGTAATTATGGTGACACTTCATATTACTGTGTCGACGGCGAGGCAGCTTATCGCCTGAGTCTATAGATTGAGGGCGACGGGGCCGGCAGCAGGGACGCTAATAAATAGAGCAGCTGGCAGCTCCTCTCATAGAGGCCGAGACCTCCAGTAGCCTGTACTGCTGAGGGGCCCTGCTCCTGGGCACTAAATTAGCGACGGCTTGTCAAGCTAATTTTTATGTGCTGTATAAAATTGTTTGAGGTATTCATTCATGAAAATCGTTCCTATTCAGAAGTACGAGTTAAAATGTTTTAATTTATGCAGTTAAGAGGTTAGGAGAGTTGAAGGTTTTGATATTTGTGGAAATCCTAATGTCGGGATTTCATAAGAACTGTGTTTGCGAATTTTTGTTTTAAATGTGTATTGTGGGAATGCCTTACTGGCTAGAAGTTCAAACCAAAGAATATTACCTGGAAGTCTTTCAAATGGTCAACCTGAGGTGTAGCTCTGAAATCAACATACCATTTTGATGTGAGCTAAAAAATCTTTAAACAGATTTTAGGCCGAAAGGTTTTCCTTTAAGGACTTGCACAGCAGGAAAAAGTGCAACGTGGCTACCAACTGGGCAATAAAACTCTACTCTTAAATTTTAACCGTTGTCATATTTATAAAAACTAAGAATTTCACTGTTTCGGCATTCTCGTCTCATAATTTATCGCTGGACTTACAGTAGAGTGCATTTGTATTTTCTGTTTCTCTTAAATGAAGTCTTTCTGAAGTAAAGAGTGGAACAAATCTTACAAAGTTCACAGTTTGAAAGCAGATGAATCACTCATCACCAGCTTGAAATCAAATTATGATTTTCGCGCACCTTGAAAATGACTATTTTGGGGCCTTTCTTCAAGTTTTAAGTTGTGCTGCGAATTTAGTGAAATAAATACGGGCTATAAACAGGGCATGACTACCAAATGTCTCCGCAATATCCGAACACAAACTGGCGAGCTCATGGCAAGCATCACTGATAGCAGCAGTGCAGTGGTGGCATGGACTGCCGCGCTTCAGGGACTCAGACCATATCGCATCCAAAGAAAAGGGTGCATTTAGTATGGATCCTAGAGAAAGTAGAATCTATCCACAGGCTGTGTTCCCACACCGAAACTATGGGCAACGAAACAGCAAGTTAACAATGGAGAGGAAGAAAAGAAGAAAACGAGATAGCAAAGAAGGTGTAAAAATAGAAGGGATTATAGTGGGTACGAAACATAAAAGTCCCGAAGCAGATAACAGATCTATACCTGAGGTAACCGAACAGTCGCGAGGAAACTGAACATATCTTGATAGTAACGAAAGGAAATAACACACGGCGGGTGCGAGTAATTTGGACCTTTTTTATGATTTGATTAGTCAATAAAATTGTAAGCATTTTACTGCGCCCTAGAACTAGAGCACAGAAAATTTAAGCGCTGCGTGGAATTTGAATCAAAATGAATCTCCTTCATATTCACATTGAGCATATTCAACTAATGCTGCGAGACAATCTATGCATGTTTAGAGAGACGATCTCTTTCGTGTGACGTTTGAAATATACTTCAAGAGAAATCTTCGCAGTCCTGGTAAACGTCGCACAGAACGACAGGAAAGTCTCGTGCGTGCGACAACCGAATAAGTCGTCCACTGGGAGCCAGAAGCAATCTGTCAAGTCCGTGTTGGCCTAATGGAAATTTTTTCGCTTCAAAGTTAATTAACGATGTTAATTAATTGTAACTTGAAAGGGGAAAGTTTAAAACATTAAAATGGGGTGAATCATTAATTCACGAGACTAAAAGTCTTTTTGGGACCATCTCTAGCTACGGTATTTATTAAATTTAAAAATTTGGATGTCCCTCTTCTTTTCTCCGTGCCCCATACTAAACAACTTCCAGTAAAAAAAGTCGAGGCAGTCACGCAAAATGAAGCTTTTCATAAATCCTGGTTTCTGGACAATCACGAGTAGCTTAGAGTCCAAACTTCGCATGTTTAGGGCAGCTCGGCCACGCAAGGCTTATGAAACATCAGGTCACGGGTCCCAGGTCCCCTTTAAGGAGCAGGGCACCACGCACATACGACCAGTTTGTCATGCAAACAGGTCGCACTCGCTGCCTTAATTTGAGACGAGGTAAGCAACGCGCACAGGGCAATTACGCGAGGCCCGTATTTAGTAGGTGCCTCTATTGAATTGATCGTTCTAGACACTGTTATTGAATTTGAAGTTACCAGCGAGGCTGCGGTTAGAGGCAGGTGAGGGAGACGCCTATTGCTGAACACGGCCGCCACAGCGACGGTATGTGCACAGTGCTTCGGGCCTGAGACTCGGTACAGGGGCTCATCTGAAGCGGTCCTTGGATGCCTGAAGAGTTATTTTCATACGAACGTGAGGAGAAAAATAGCAATGAACTAAGCAGCACCTTGAATATTTTCCTAAATTAGGTAGGACCTTTTTTCAGTCAACGTGTTCGCCAAGGACAGAGCGCGAAAAGAGCAAGAACATTGTAAAAATTGTGTGAATGATCAGACACCTTCAAAAAAAGTGGCACCAAGAACGATCTGCAATTTGACCCGTTAGGAATAGCGAAACTTTCGACGTTTTACGGGTTGCAGTGCATATAAAATATCATTTTAGTGAGCGTACTTCGTACTAAAACTTTCCACTCGAGTTTTGGAGATTCTCAAATGGAGGTTTTGAAAAACAAAACAGTCAGTTCTTAGAGAGTAGATGTATTTCTAGATGTAAATCTGTTTCCAATGCGATGAGCCTGGTGTGCAAGTATGAATAAAAAAACAAGACGAGTCATATTAGTCGTCAAAATATATTTCGAGACAACCTAACTTCAAATATTTCTGTCACTGGCCATCTTCAGTGGTAAGAGGAAATCTCTGAAAATACAGTATTTAAACAAATTTAGTTTACCAATTCAAAATTACTCAAGAATAAATAAGACATTCTTTATGCTACACAACACGTAAAGCAACAAAATATTGTACAGAAAAAATCTCGACAAAGTTTATGATGGCAACACCTGTCGTGCAGCTGACGATAGCGACAGTATAGTAGCGAAACTTACGCTTCCCTTCCTTACATTGGTGCTCAAGGCTGCGAAGCTAAGAAAAGCACTGGTATGGTTTTTGCAAAAAAAATTACGGACAATTGTTTCAAAATTGTTTGAGTGGATAACGAAATAATTTTTTTTTTAATTTTACGGATACACTTAATAAAGGACTACAAGCTTCTTTGGCTCAAAGGCTTAGATGTGCACGTTATCCGACAGAGTACTTCGGATGTACATCTCGTACTCTCCGTACTAGAGTCAAGGAGCGTTCTGGTAGCAGCTGCAGAACAGGTGCATGCTGTTTGGTCAGAGCCTCATTTTCAGCTGTTCGTGAAAATTCGTCAATTTTCAGCTAATCAATTTTCTACGCTGTCGAGGCACAATGTTCCACAGGTATACGAGTTTCGGAATTTTGATATGTTTCCAAGCTTGAGCATGTTTTAAATGACTGCCTCAGCTCATTCCCTTAAAAATAGGAAACAGATAACCTCAATTCAGCTCTTCTCACCATTTTATTTTTATTTATTTCGCTCCTAATTTTTGTTTCCATTTTATTGCTTTACCAATTGTATGGTATTCAATGTTTTGTACTTTTTTCTTGTTCAATTTCAGGTCAGATGTACTAAATTAGTTCCAATTGTGCATTTTCAGAGATTTCTTCTAATCACTAGAGATGGCCAGTAGCTGAAACATTTGAACTTGGGTTTTACTGAAATTTACTTTAATGATTGTTAACGTGGCTTGTTTCGCTCTTTTTATTCATACTGAGATTGCTTCGACTCCCACGTAATATTCATGATGTAAAAATTAAATATATGACTCCCGGTTGGGGTATATTAAAGCACTTACATTTCTAGTTTGAACTTGAATTCGTTGAATAATTCTAAATTAAAGCCCGAAGTTAAAAGTGTTTTTGTCACGCGGTTTTGGACGACAAAGCTAACGAAGATCAAAAGCGCGTCATTTTAATCCTGCTTACTTATTTAAATCTCCCGAGCTTGGGGACCCAGAGCAGGAGAAAGCTCTGGACATAACGCGCTTTGAGTTTACACTACAAATATTGTACGCGATAACTAAGGAGGAACCATCAACAGCACACAATGTCTAGCCCATTGAAAAACTCGATTGCAAAGCGACATCAAATGAACAAATGGAGATTGAGGTGAAGAATAAGACCCATAATGCCATCCCGTTCTTTTGTTAGGAGAAGAAGACAAAATTTCTTCTCGAAATGATGGCCTTCAAGTGCGCTGTAACTTTTTATGCCGGTGAATAAAGATTGAACTTGATCATTTAAGTGCTTGGTAAATTTGCCTTCAACGTTTTGAAGCATCTCTTGTGCACAGACTAAAAAAAAGATCAATTTTTCAACATTTTTCAGTCGTTCTATTGGAATGCCAGACCGTACTTCAAACTCGATATTAAAACGGGTTCCATTCAATTCATAAACCTATCAAATGCCCTCCTAACCTTGGATGAGTCCAAAAAAAGTTATATTTTCACGTTGATTTTTGAAAAATCAATGTCGTAAAACTTCAACTCCGTAAATGGTCAGGATGTCTTAGCTTGTGAGCCTGTATTATTTCGTACAAGGATTGTACGAATAATCATGAAGGCAAGTATTTTATTTATCTAAGAAATAAAACATGAACAGAAAGTTTTTACCTGATTTCATAACAATTTATGTTCATGTCTACAAGGCTTCTCAAGTAATTCAAAAAATTCATTTGAACCATCACGGTCAAATGAGGAAATTTGAAGTTTTTCCCGCGGATATCTATTTCCCGCGTCGCTAATTGACATATCATTACGCTGAAGATTGTAAAAATTCCTACAGAGGTCATTTAGCTGCACCAAATGCCAAAAATACGCAATTTCGCTGGTATGTTCCTTCGTAATGTCTCCATTGAGCTCGGGACGTGCAAGAACTCCAACGCAGCATCGAAGTTGGGCGAGCAAGTTCTGTAGAGTTTGTTCTAATGAGCAAACTAATCGCTTCAGATTTCCCAAGGTTCAAATTTTTTAGAAAGTTTTTCTGTTATCTTACCGCTCACTGGACTTACTTCCAGGACTATTGCGCACCGAACCTTCCAGCCAGAGATGATGATTACCAGTCTGGATCAATACCTTCTGCTATGAAATGAAAATATTTTTCACAATTTATAATGACGCTTCTATCTAAATGAATGAATTCCAACTCATTTTGGGTGCAAACATGATCTTTTTATTATTAGAATTTGCAATCGGTGATGGAAGTAGAGAATACGGCGCACAAGCTCGATATTAAATATTTTAATTTTATGACCTAATCTACAGTGAACGTGAAGTGCTAGAAAACGTTCCGCCGCTACCGTTATTGCACAATATTTGTTTTCGTGTCGTATTAGAGAATTTGAATTCCTCTCTTTATTGTTGAGTTTTTTCTTCGTTTCCCACCAATTATGTAGAATTTCTTTGATTTTCTTTTTTTTCTGATTTCATTGACATGAAGATTCTGATTGTGCTCTAATGTTTCCTTGAAGATCATTTTCCAAATTTTGTTTTAAGCAATTATCGTTCAGTCTCATTTATCAAAAACGTGTGGGTCGACGCTGTAATAACGTCAAATAACAATTTCGCTACACGTTATGTAACTTTTGAAACTTTCTTTCACTACTTTTGATTAATTAATTTGCGAAATATACACGGCATTGCATCGCTAATAGCTCTTTTAAAGTGATATCATATTGGTCATGTTCATCAAACCTTATACACGCTGGTTTTCCGCAATGTATTTATTTGAACTTGCATTCAGACTTGAACACCACCTGAGATGAATTTCAGGAACGAAAGCTTCAGTCAGAAATTTTAGAAATTTTGGCTCTAGCAGCACAAGCATCATCAGAAGATTATAATTTACTGCGTCTGATGAAACGAATTTGAGATCAAAATCTTTGCAAGTTTTTCTAACGGACCAAAAATTGAGAATGATCTTAAAATCGCTAAATTCACATTGAAAGCTAAATTTACCATCTTTAACCAAGGTGGTGCACCTACGGATATCCTCAATACAGTGAAGTTATAAACCTACGAATACAACTAAGCACAATAGCCTACTGCTACAAGAATACTAAGCATTATTACATCGTGTCCGTAAGATACTCCCTCATAATGCGACCCCCACGCACAGGGAGCAGCAGCAGTACCCACAACTACAGACTCTAACAACGCATCGTTGCTAATATTCCAATGCTACGAGCACCGCAAAAAGGAGACCGCTGGCTCGTTGCAAAAGAGAGGCAAATTGTTTGGCTGGAGTTAGCGGCGCGGTGTAAGCTGCTGCTACTTAGGCTGATGAGCTCCGCGCCATCAAGTGAAGACGAGTCTCCTATTGAAGGGCTCACCATGGCGCAAATTTGTGACGAACTTCTTCGTAGAAGTTGCCGCGTGTGATCGAGTGTCTGGAAAGACGACTCGGTGAAGATACTCATGAGTTAGGAAATTTTTCCGAGTCTCTCGCTATTTCTCCGTTTTTATTGTTCATTTATTGATATGCTGTTGTTGTTTTAGCCTAGGAAGGCCAGTGTTATTTTTAACGTTTGTAGCTGCGACTAATAAATGGGAAAAAAGAGTGTCCATCATCGAGACAGAGGTCCACATGACTACATGCCAGGAAATAGCTCAACAACTCACGTGGTACTGGAGTTTAAACTAGGCCAAAGATTAACACTTCGACGTGCGCCATACTGTGCGTCCCAGGCGGCTCATTCGCACCGCGTACCATGTTGTTCAATTGAAATAGTTAGCAGACTCGGACTCCATTGCATCTGCTTCCTATATCCCTTTCGTAAATTGAATGAATACTGCTAACCTTATTAAAACCAGTCAGATCTAAGTCGTCATCGTAATTGAGCGTTATCTAATTCTTCAACCAACGTTTTCTTTTTAAATGCATTATTTTTTTAATATTTTTAGGGACTCATATTGGACAAATAAAGATACCGCCTCCTTGCTGTTGCCATTGCTGAGGTACCTAACAGTGACTCCTTGGGTGGCCACTCCTAGGGTACTTAGAATGAACTGAAAGTGAAATATAGAAACTACATTTTATCAGTTTCTCCTTTGCAACCCGACTCGCAACCTCTTGCATCTTCTTCTCTGTTCATGTCGCGTTCATTTCTATTTTTTGCCCATTGAGGACTAACCTCCGCAATTGCATTTTTCCAATGACTGGTTTCGTGCTCGTTTCGAATGTTTTTATAGCTGCCGAGCTCCAGGTTTGCCCCTGGCCATAACTGATAGCGGCCGAGCTGTTGAACCTCGAGTCACGCCCCTATTATCGTTGAGAAACGACTTTTCTGCAGACTGGGCCCTCCATACGGAATGTGATAGTGTGCTGTGGCACAAGTCTACCGTCAGTGAAAAATATCATTCAGTTGGTAAGTTAGTAAAGAATAAAATCTTTATTAAAGTTCTGAACTTTTTTTAAAGAATTATTTTTAACCTACGATGGTTTTCCTCTATTTTGAAAGGCTACAAAAAGATGGAAAAGTAACTATATCTCTCATCTGCACCGGCACAGTTCTAAGCCCATGAACAGAAAATTCCCTGAAGGACTTAACTAAAACTCGGTTGAATCTCATGATTGAGAGATTGCGATTTTTGAGTGCTCGATATACCGTAGGCGAGAGAGATTATGGAATCATACAGAGCTGTGATCGAAAAGTGAGGATGTTACGGCATCGGAAATTTTGTCCCAATTCCTCAAAATCATGTCAAATCCCAATTTGAAATTCGTCAAAAAAGCCACGCGAATTAATGAACAGTTGTTAGCTTAATAGCACTCTACCAACGGCCTCTTGTTGAATGACAGTGACCACGCAGAATGGATTTTGAAATTAATTTTACATAAATAAGGATGAGGTCAGTGCATGACTCTTCCATTACACGTCGTTTAAAATGCTTCACAACTCAATTACTTCCGATAGCACTTATTCCTAACCTAAATTTCTGCAACAGCTCACAATTTCCAGGTTTCGTTACTCGTAGAATGAGTACAGACATTTTATGTACGTACAATTACGCAAAATTAAGAAAAAGCTTTTTTCGTTCACGTGTGTATAGTTTTGCAGTGCTACCAAGTAATGTGCAGACGATACACTCAAAGTGAGAAAGTGATTTTCAGAATGTAAACACCTGGCACGAAATTCAAATTGTATGATGTCTTGTGTGTGCGCTTAACGAGAACTTACAAATTTACATTATAAAAAATTACATTACAAATTCTGATACACAAAAAAAGTAACGAAAATTTTTTCTAATCTGGCTACCTTTCGTGACGTTAATGATATCATATATTGAAGAATGAGCGCATAATTATAATAAATTTTAACCATTTAGATGATAGACAAATAATTTTTTGGGGTGAGTGCGTTACTCGTCCATTGACTTCTAATATTTTTTTTACTGAGTCCATCTTCATCGCAAGAAATCATCAGCCGTAGTTCAGTCATTGAAATACCTCATTCTCTGATGCGTTGAAAGGGAAATAAAAAAGAGTTTCAAAGACTGCGATTGAGTTTTAACGAGGAGCCCCGGCACACGCAGGGATCATCGAGCATTTCGAAAAGCAGCTAAAAGAAATTTGTTCTTTGTACAGCTGCTCGAAGCAAACCATATTATAAGAAGGCTCATTATATTATAAAATGATACCCTTTGATGCAGAGGCTAAGTTTTTAAATGAGCTGTAAGTTTCGAAGCGAACCTAACTACGCAGCTCAAAGCATCGCATTTTTCATAAAAGGTTTTAAAATATACGAGGCTTTACATGTACATACCCTTCGAAAATCCATTCCCATTAAAATGTTTTAGTAGTAATAAGTTTTAATATTTTCGCAAGAACTTTAAAAATACTTTTGTGGAGGCCCCTTCGACAGGCATATGACAAATTATTTTAGACTGTCGAGTGTGCATAGGCTATGCTATGGTATGGTCGAGTGTGCACTAGAGCAGCAGAGCTCTTTTTTAACTCGGAATTAAGATGGTGTTCCCGTTGTGAAAAGAAAGAACATCTAACTATCTGAATGTCTCTTCAATTTTGCGAAATTATCAGGAAGCGACTTTTTCTTGAAAAAAAGACCTTCTCCCAGTTCGCGCTTATAGATGCGTCAACTATTCTCGTTACTTTATTACTCGAAAGTCGGTCTATTTATTGATTTCGTAGTAATAAGACACAAAAGTATATTGCAATGTTGTTTGAAATGTAATACTTAATTTTCATCACGCTTTTCATTTTTTTTAGCCTGAAGCACACTTTTGTTTATTTGTCTCACTATAAAAATCTCATAAGCTGTAAATTAATCGAAAAAGTTTGGTAAATGAAATCACATAAAAAACATTGCCGTAAGTGATGCGCAGAAGAGAAAAGTAGTTCGATTCTGTTAAAGTACCTAGAATTACGTTTGGTACAACACGGAATGATATTTTATAATGTGTGGTGAAATAAGCAAAGAATACGCTCGTCCCGAGTGTTTTGCATTATTTCACGTTAACATTAATTTCATGATGCATTTAACAATGAATTATATCGGTTACAGAAGTTAAGAAGAATGAATATATAAGTTATATTTTAACTAAGTAATCAGTTCGGCAGTGCACACTGTGAAAATGAAATGAAAATGTTCTCGAATTAAATAAACATTTAAACTAGACAAATTTCGACTAAAATTTAAAAACCTACTCTCGGTAAATTTTTTATTTTATTATGAATGAAGCCTGATCAAGACCTACTATCCCCTACCCAAGTTTATTGAAAGCATCGAACGAAGGTGATGCTGAACTGCACCATGTCAGTAAGCTGGCGTGCGTCATGCCTGCAGTCAGTTCCGAACGACGCCTCAATTTACGACAACTTTTAATCTCAGATCGCTGGAAACTGCTTTACATGCAACGGACCTGCCGTCATTGTGCAGTCGGCTCGAAAACTAGCTCACTCGGTGGATTTTGACCTGGAGCCAGAGAAGTTCAGCTGGTCTCTCAGTCTCGGACTAATTTGGAAAATTGAAAACTACCATAATTTAACCGTACGCAGGGCACGCGGCTCGATGCCTCCCATTAACCATAATATAATGATCATTCTTTAAGTTACGACCTATTTCACGGAACACGGCGTGAGTTGTTTTCCGTAAGAAGGCAATAATCGACTCCCATTTTAGGTGCCCAAGAAATGTCCTACTTTGCTGCACAGGCATCATTGGAAACTGGTTTGCGAGGGCGGCACCTGAGGGGAACAAAAAGGGTAGCGCGACTGAGTATACGAAGCTTTAAAACTTATTTCTCATAATATCAGCAGCCTTGAAATATTCGTATTTGAGAAGCGTTTGAATCATAAATTAATGAAAAATGAGCATTATGACGTGTTTCACTGTAGATTGTGGGAAGGCCTACAATTTCATTTAATATAAAAGGAATACGATTAGTCTCTTGGTTTCTTTGCTTCTTGATAATATAAGCTCGTTGTATCCCACACTAAATGCAGTAATAACCAAGAAAGTAATTAATTCAACAGTTTTAATTCTTATTCGAGGGAGCTAACTTTCCCTTCGTGGAGATAACACGCGCTGTAAAGCATCAGTTCGTTCGTAATTATTTCCCAGGAATTGTCTTGCTGTGCCTCACCTTCGATTGCAGGAAACTTCATTCAACTTTCACACTGCCTTGTATCCCTCCGTCAGCTACAAGACGCCGCGCAATACACTTTCTCATTTTCCTACAGCAACAAATCAAAGTTGCCTTGTATCCGCATGTCTTCCGAGATCTTTAAGACCATTTCCCTTTTTGTCTGTTCTCGGACACCATGATTCTTCGTCAGTTTGATCCATATCTCGTACGCCCTCTTGCTGTCTGATTATACGAGTATATTCGGAGTTGAGTTCTCAGCCAAATGAATTCTGCCGATTGATATAAAAAACCGTAGAACAAATTCAAAAGTGCAGAATAGAAATTGCAGCAATTTTCACAAACGTAGCTGAAGGCAATCTGGAGGTATTACATTCCCTTTGGACTGCCGTGCCACGCAATCACAGGTGCCCCATCAAAGACCAACCGCATGTGCAGCACCGCTCAATGACAGTCCGGATGCGTCTCTTCAAACCAACTTACGATGTTTAACAAATTCAAAATGACTTTCAGATTGGAGCTCCTGCTGAGAGCAAATGCTATTGACAAACGAGATTTGAACAACCGCAGTTGCGTTTCATGTTTTGAAAACTTTGCTTGAAATAGAACTCCTCTTTGTTGACGTCCAGTCTTCATTTTTCAATGTTTCACTCTTTGATCGTAAGCCATTGCGCATGAGTGACAGAGTATATTTACTTATTTCTATTGTAGCATGAGTAGATCTCGAATACGATAAATTTTATGAGTTAACAATTGGACTTTCAGTTAGCATGTAATTGTTTCATAATCAAATTTGGAAACGAAAATTTCTGGCAATGAGTGTCTCACACTTGCGTCGACTGATAGCTTTGCGTTTTTATTGGGTTAGGAAAGTGTCGCGAGCGCTTGCATTTTGAGCGTAATCAAGGTGCTAACGCAGCAGAACTGCTCGTGGGATTTGTGACGTGTATATTGAAGACACAATGCTGCAAAGTACCGCCTGCTGTTGTTTTTTTGCGCTTTGAAAATATGAATTTTGAGCTGAAGGATGGGCCAGGTTCTGGCAGACCAAATAAGTATGAAGGGCGATTAAATCAGCTTCTTCACGAAAATCCACGTCAGACGGCTAGAGAATTGGCGGAACAGATGAATTGTGATCAAGAAACTGAAGTGAACCACCCTTCACCCGTTGGGAAGATCCAGGAACTTGGCGCATGGGGGCCGCACGTGTGTGTGAGAGTAACAGACTTTAGCACCTCACTATTTCGGCCAATTTGCTGGCACGAAATCGCTTAGCAAGAGGTCACAAACAGCGCTTTCTGAACCTCATTGTCCCTAGCCGTGAAAACTTATGTCCTTACGTCGACATGAGCCAACTTAAAGAATGACTCAGCCCCAACAAACAAGCGACTCCTATACCAAAACAAGACCTTCATCCTCTTATTCATCCTCAACTTATTGAACGATGGGGGAAAGTCACCAACAACATCAAAGATTACATTGTCCACTAATTTTTATGCAGTTGGGGATTGTAAAATTGAGAGATAAAATATTGTCAAAACGCTCCCGAGGAATATTCGACCCTGTACCTCGACCTCCTAAGCGTCCAGTATTATACAACAACAAGTACTGAAATGAGGATTAAAAGTGAATAGCTTATAGTTAATATGACTTTGTATATGCTGTATCTCATTTATCAATTAGTCTCATAGTTTTCAAAAAACATTTTTAGTCGAAATTACATCTCCATATGCGAAACTCTCGGGAATTATCTGTGAGAATTTACATGGTAAATTTCACCATTGCCCTCAGAGCAGCATCAGCCCAAAACTCAAGTCCAGAATAGAGCTATTTCGACGATATTTCCTCAATGGAATTGGACCTACATTCTAGAGTACCACGATTCTCTGTTGCGTTCGATAACGCACGTGCGAGCTTTGCAAAACAAGTTTTCTTTTAGAGACTTATTTAGCAGTAATATGTAACATGTTGCTTCTGGCAATAAAATGTTATTCCCTAACTCCTGTTATTCAAAAATTATGAAAAAGGCTAATTTTTCCAATGAAACCATGCTTTTGCAATACACTTTTGCCGTACTTATAACTGGCATTGCACTGAAGAAAGGGTAATATGAAAATTCATTGACCTTACTATAAACCAAAGTTCTAGTATTATTTTTCCATTTACTTAGATACAGAGAAATAAGAAATTAGGGTTTTAACTCAAAAATAAGACGAAAGTGAAACTTGATTTCCTAGAGCATTTGACAGATGCAAAATTGACAGCGCAATCTGCGTATGCAAGGCTGCACACAGCCTTCTTTAAAGCCGTTGCTTGTCAAAGAAAACCTTCCTTGTGTCAAAGAAAATGAATTATAACAATGACGCCTAAGCGTGTGAATAGAAAACTAGGTGAGCAAAATTTAATAAGATAATATGGAGTGATGTTTTACATTCATTCTGATCTCAGGGTTATATCCTCGAATGTTATTGTACAATTATGATCGCTTGTCGTTTTATCGTTACATTTCTTTTCATATTTAAAACGAATAAAGTTCATTTGTCACAGCTAATATAATTAACTTCTCAGATAACGCTGTAATCTACATATCGTCTGTACATACACCGTTAGCCTTCAAAGCGTGAAAGCATCTCGTTTTTCCGGCAAACATGTCAGTTTTACTCAATTAAAAAGAAGTTTCATGTGCAGGAACCACACAGCAAAACTGCGCATGTATTTGAGCTTCACATGAGGCAGATTTCGTCAGGTCGAAAATACTGCGACGGCGGTCACGCAAAGTCGGGAAATTATTGTCTGGTTGGACGGTCAAACGCGGTAAAATTAAATCCTTGCTCAATAAAAGGGGTTTGGCACGCGCAAAGCTCTTTTCCCTGAGCCAAAATAGCAGAGCAGCGCAAAAAGCAAATAATATCTGCTGTACTCTAGCTGTAAAAATATTCACAAAAGCAAAAAACGAGTTCGGAGCACGCGTCTGTACCAACCCAACGGAGGCACAGCACGCGGGTCTGCCGTGCTTGCAAGCACCAAGGAGGAAGTGGTATGTGCTTGGTGTAAATATTTAAGAGGTCATCAAATGCTTATATCTCAAGTGCTTACGTCCGCTAAATAAATTTTTTGAGAGCTCTGTAAGCAAAAGAATAGGGTTTAATGTCCAACATTCATGATGAGAGTTCATGTTAACTGCCGAGATCGGATACTGTGAAGTGTGATGTTCATAGATTATACTTTGAATAAGTTTTCTGTACAATGAAAAGGCTTTCATGCCCTGCTGAATTCCTGCGACCGATGCATTCAATGGGGTGGAGGGCCGATTGATTTGCTGGATGCTTTTTCCGTTCTCTGAACTTCCAATGCATTAGAAGTTAAATTTGCCATTCACTGCTTGACCAACGTCATGTTTCATCAAGCAGGAACTCTTCCAATATATGTCTACATGTATTAACGTTAGTAAGGTTTCTGAAATCCTAATAACCAAACAAGTCACTGTGTAGAAAGGTTATCATCAAATATTCAAAAAAGTTCAAGATATACGCAAAACAGAAGACAGTAGGCTATGTAAATAAGAGTACACGTGATATCAGCCCCTGTAGTTCCTGGCAGTTATGACGAGTTACTGGAACCATTTTGTGCTAATAAGCTCCGACGCCATAATAAGAATTTAGGACAAAATCTTTGCTGTTCGTAACGCTTGTCTCATTAAATAAAGAGAGTTTCACCACACATGTTGGGCCTTTTTCACAAATTATAAATGAATAGAAAAGCTCACGAAATTTTTGCTTCTCATTTCACTCCGAAATGACCGTTGTTCCAGGCGTCAAACTGAAAAAACTAATTGTACTTTGTTCGATTCGTTTCTTTGAAACGTAACCGTCAAGTCGTCTAGACTTAAAAGTTCATGTGAAATATTCGAGGAGTTTTTCAACAGTCTTTGGTTTTCGTGGAAAGATTTGGCAGAGTTTCAAGAGGCACTTTGGTCGGCCGATCTGTTCTGGGCGGCGGCATTAGAGAGTGGGGGGCGTTAGAGAACAATCATCTTCTTGGGATAAAATTATACTTCGTTTTGGGTATTATTGCTCTGACTGCACAGTATTTCATATTTTATATGGAATACATGTATGTGGATGACTCTAAAAATAATAATTTTACAATACAAAATCCTCTAAAGTTGATTCCATTGCTTCAAAATAGTCCTGAAATTATCTTTTAATCGTGATTTCACGCCCAAAAATTTCAAAGTAAAAATAGTTGAATCCAAAATTGTCAGGATATTGCCGAATCTTTTCGATATTACGCCGCATATAGTAACACACAAAAAAATATCCAATCTGGTCACCGCACATTCACAGTTGAAGGTTAATATCCGCTATTCCCGTAGCAATCGGGTATAATTAAAAACGTGCTCTTTTATTGACATTAAAATGCACTAAAGAACTTCCAGAAGTCCTTACAAACACTTTCACTGCTCTGCAATGTGAATAACTTTCGCATTTGTAGCTTAATCAGTTGTAAAATATGTCTGAGTTAATAGAGTTTAGCTGCACCACTGCACTGGTTTGTTTACAGTGGTGCGGCCTGCAGTTATGTGGCCTGCAGTGGTGTGGCCTGCTGTGGTGCGACCTGCAGTGGCGTAGCCTGCAGTGGCAGAGCCTGCAGTGGTGCAGCCTGTAGTTGTGCGGCCTGTAGTTGTGCGACCTGCAGTGGCGTGGCCTGCAGTGGCGTAGCCTGCAGTGGCGTAGCCTGCAGTGGCAGAGCCTGCAGTGGTGCAGCCTGAGTTGGTGCGGCCTGCAGGGGCCTGTAAAGCTTGGACATGAGCCAGCCTGAGGCAGCGAGAGCCGTCAACAGGTGGCCCGCCGGCGGCCCTCCATCAACAAGTTGCGGCCGCCGCCGCGGTGACCTCAGCGGAGGTGCAGCCAAGCTCGGCATGGAGGCGACTCTAAATGGGAGGTCAACGTCAAATCCAACCCTTGCCTGGCCCACATCCCAAGTTCGATACACTCGATATGATTATTTTTACGTGAGTTACAGGTTTACTGATTAATATTATTATTTTAGCTTGGCAAAGTTTTATCGTGAACACAAGCGCAAGAAAGTCGCGTGCAAGCTTATCATATTTAATGACTAAAATTATTATTGTACAGATATCGAAAAAAAAACTTTTTGACCATATAAGCTATTTTCAACATCCGTAACATCTATTTTCAACATCCGGTTATATTTTTATCCAAATATAATCAAATCCATACCATTATTTCACTTCAACAATAAAGCGAAAATTCATGGTTCCCTCTACTACGTTTTACAGGTGCTGAAAATGTTTTTTACAGTCGAAACGTGTATTTTTTAGTATTATAATAATTCTAGTAAATAAATTTATAGGCTTGCCAGCGGCTTTCCTTGCTTTTGTGATGATCTTATAGGTTCGTTTCAATGCAGGTGCAGCCCACGTAAAGGAAATATGGTTTTCTTTATTCTGCACCCAGGGCAGCACTTTTTGAAGTTCAAGAGAAAACTTGCGCAGTGTTAAAAAATGATGATCAATCAGAAACTAATTTAGATAGGAAGGAAGTAACCTAGAGTCCGATGTATAGATGGAATCTCGTATGAACGCTGCACGGAGGACGTTCACAATGCTTAGATGACTCGTTCTTAGATGACGCTTGCCTAGTTAGTAAGCCGGCTTGCTCTTAGTTGACTTGGCGAGATAGAAAAATCTCAGTTGACACATTGGTCGCCGAAAAACATGTCAGCTGATTAATTTTGCTAAAATAATTAGTGAAATGCAACTTTCACGATAGAGTAAAAACAAAGGTAAAGACTACTTGACCTTAACATGCAAAACGTTGATGTGAACAATTACCGACAATACTGTACAAAATTTTGTCACTTTTACAATTTATGAATTTATTTGGATAGAGAAGAAGAAACTCCATGTAGATGTTGGAGGAAAGAGTAAAACGGTTTGCATCATTAATCTAAAACTCAACTTGATGCAATCTCAAAATCACAAGTAAGGGCAAACCACTTTATGAACGGACAACAAAGAAATGAGAGGACGTTTTGCAGAAAAAGAGTAATTTTAAAACGTGCACATGACCGCCCTCGAAGGAAATATTGGCTCTGTTCAGTTCACGATACGAGGAATTTTTCATGGCAGCTCCACATTTCAGTTCGACGTCGAATGGAATCTGGACGGCGCCATAATTTCCGCGTCTGGTTCTCATCAAATATCCTTTGTGTTGCTGCTGCGGGTGCATGTATTGACTGCCCACCCGACAAAAATGCGCGAAACCAACGAAAAAATGTTGGATAAAACCTACGGAAGCCACACAATAGGAGTAACGAAGTCGTGATATGAAGCAACAAATGTGGGTAGCAAAGCACACAAAATTCCTTTGATAAAACTGGCCAAAAATAGGGCCAGGGAAGCAACAAAACGGAGTGTCGGAATGGACGAACATCGCGTGACAAAAAACGATAGAGAAAACTGACCGACAAAACTGCAGGTCCGGAAAGCTTTTGTTGACTTTCCGTAATGTTAACGGGTGACCTCCATCGTCTTTTACGAGATAGAAAGACAATTTCTTCGTAAAATATACTACTGATACAACGCTGATCCAATTCTAGAGTCGCATTTATTGAAATTATTTTACTCACTAATGTGTCAATGATGTAATATTCTCAAAATATAATGTCATGAAAATTTTACGTTTCCTTCGCACCTAAAAAAAATTACGAAAAGAACACATGAAAATAAAGGACCCATGACTTTTTGATGTCAGATTAGTGGGGGTAAATTAGAGGGCAATATTGCTGCAAACGCTAACGAAATTAAATTGGAGACAACTGAGACACATCAAATTACGAAATGCGGTCTACATAAAGAAGAACTTCCAATTACGTACTTGTAAAAAGAAACCAACAATCAAATAGAGCATAAAGGTAGTATGACGTACGAGGAAGTTTTGTTTCTTGTTCTGAGAGTCGGCTGGAAACTGTGAGGTCGCAGAAAACGCTCAATAAAAACGCGTCGACAGACGAAAATACAACGGGAACGTCGTTTTGGAATGGAATTATGTTTTTACAACAATAGTTATTATTAGAATTCCTGACACGTGTTCTTAAAACGAGCTCCGTGGGTAATTTTTAAGCTATGTGTTTCATTACGGAATGAAAAAAGAGTAATTTAAACTGTTCGATTTGACATTTCCAATATGACAAAAATGTAATTTCAAAGCGTTTTGTAGACATTACTTGACACGTCAGCAATTTTGGGCCCCAAATTGCTTGAAGCGTCTGGAAAGCAACATTTCAAGGGCCTCTCACATGTACCTCCCAGTCGCTGGGAAACGCCATGATGAAATTTGGAAAACGACGGATTAAATTGCAAAACTCTACGGGCTTAGATCACAGGATTTCAGAAGTTGGAACCTCAGGACTCAATATTTCGAAATCTGGGCACTCCGCTCATTGTAATCCTAGCAATATGAGGGATGCAATCAGAGGACTCCATCGGGTGATGGTGAGGAATTCTAGGGGATGGAATGTAGTCATTACCTGGGATGAAATTCAGAAAAACTACGGATTAAAATCTAGAAATTATTTGGAATAAAGTTCAGGGATTCGAGGGTACAAAATTTTAGAATTTCAGGGATGAAATACACCAATTTTCTCGAGATTAAATCAACGGATTACGAGGGAAGAAATTCAAGGATTCTAAGAGCTAAAATCCAAGGATTTCGCTTAATGAAATCCATGAATTCAGCTGGATGAAATCCAGGAATTCCACGGGATGAAGGACGTGTCAGGAGAACGAGCAATGAGAGCAATTTGCTGCTCGGAGCTTCAAAGATCATTTCTCCAACTCGGCTCGGATCGAACGCCTCTCGGATTTATTGGATCGCCCTGTAATGGAAGTTCAAATTGTGTCTAAGTAGCTGCACACGCTGTTTCTTTATTCTCAGCACTGGATACAATTTTTACAGGATCAGCGATTGCTCATGGTCAACAGTGACAGCCCAATGTGTCTACGAAATCAATCGTCATTTCGAAGAAAAATTTCTATGAATTTTTTTAATACTGTATATATATTAATTTTTGAAATTTGTATTCGCGTCCGCCATTGCATCTTTTCGAAAACTTCTTTTGATGGTTTTGTACCAAGATGAATTTTCGTGTTGAAACTAAACCTCAGTGAAAGTCCAGTTCAAAAATACCTCTCAGCCATTTCAATTCCGTAGAATAAATGGGTACTGTAATTGCAGGTGCTGACCTGGCTGTGAGAAGCACAGGTCCCGGGATTGAAGCACAGCCAGGTCCCTGGGTGCTGTTCTGAGACGTGTCAAGCTGTGCTCCCGTATGTACATTTCCTCAGTAAAAATCCTTAGGGGAAAATTGTTCCGAGGCTAGTGGCTGATTTCAAAAGTATTCTATTGAATAACATTCAGCTGTCTTATTACTTTATTTAGGAGAATGAGTCATAGCCAATAGTATGCAGAATTTATGCGCAATTAATGACGGTGAACAAATTGTGTTTCAATTTGAACAATAATATTATACCTGCTCACCTTTTCTCACATGAAATTCTTTGCAACATAATTTTTTGACCAATTAATAGGTTCTCCCAACATATCTCTTCACAATACGGGCCAAAAACTCTATTTTTCAGCATGTCTATAATTAAAAAATTAAAAAATAGGCTTAAATTTTTTTATTTAATTTACTATAATGTTACCTGAAATTTAACACTCTCGAGCATTTTCCAGTCATTTTGCAACCAACGCCAGAATTTAATGTAATTTTCAAATAATCCTCATTGTAGAGCTTCATTTTAATACCAAGTAGAAACAATGGGCTCACAGCAAAGTTCAGGCTCAAACCAACAGCAATTCTAGGCGTGAGACCCCGCCTTAGCCGACCGAGTGTTGGTGCTGCTAAAAATTACGAAAGAGAATTGGACACGAAATGGGCTGCCAAAAGGGGAAACGGAATGCAAGTGGACAGGAAAGAAAATGAAAGATTAAGGAAAAATTCTCTTTTGAAATATAAGTGCAATGTTATTCTGTAACTTTAACATCTGACACGACGTGAGGTAAGTACAACAGCCGTCCTGATAATCAGGGCAAGAAAATTAAGTGTAGGAGCTGGGTCCCCAGCTGTGGCCTGCAGATACACGACTTGCAAGAGGCATATTCAAATGAAGTTAAACGGGTTCCAGACTGCTGTTCCTATCCAAAAGTCAGGCGGGCTCTAAGCTCCAGGAAGCCGGTGGACTAAGCCATGGATTGGTTAATGGAGGCCATCAAGATAATGCTGCAGCTTATACGCCCATTAGCAGGATGTTGGTTATGTCCGCAGAGCTGGTCCATCGCTATGTCGAGGGGCCTGTTCTATGCAGCGCAGTGGAACAGGTCCTCTGCAGCACAGTGGAACAGGTTCTCTGCAGTACAGTAAAATAGGTTGTTCGCAGTAGAACAGCCTAGGTCATATTATGCTCAATGCAGTACATTAGAACAAGTTCTTATGAGTACATTCAGTAGACCAAGAACTTTGCAGTATGGTACATAGAACAAGTTCTCTACAGTATGCTGGAACAGGTTCTTTGCGGTATGGTAGAACAGATTCCTTGTAAGTATACTAGAACAGGTTCTGTGACGGACGGCGATTCAAGTATCATTGATACGCCGAATCGAGAGCACTGTTCGCACGAAATTAGCTACATTCTCAACGTCCATAAACTTGGCATGACGCTGACACTCGTGCTGATGTCCTACGTTGGTTGGGCCGGGAAATATCCAGCATTGCATCTAAATATGGTGTGTTTTTTACGGGCATTAAGAAATAATAATAACCATACACAGGAAAATTTGTATTACTTGCTCATGGAAGTCTAAAAATGATATCTCAACAATGAAGTTGAGGAGGAAGAGGAAATTTCAGGAAGGTGTTAAGAAAGATAGGAACACAGTATTCAGCACCAAGTTGGAACTCAACTTGATGCGTATGTAGAAAGACTGTACTTGACACTAAAACTGAAATTCAACTTGACGCAGTCCCGAAATCCCAATTAGAGGCAGGTACATTTTTGAATGAGAGCGCGTACCAAAAGAATTTGCGAGCTTTCTTCCAGGTTTAAAACAAATTTCTTTTAGAACAAATAAGCCTTGCATTTCATCTTTAAAAGCGGTTGAGCTAAATACAAGTTTCTCCGACTCAAAACCTTCATTGCTCCGAAAAAAAGTTCTCCCCTTATCACCTTTCATACTGCTCTCCAAATCCCCCTTCGATAGCTTAAACTAATCGTTGAATGTTTGACAAAAAATTTTGCTGCAATATAACGTAATGTGTACGGCAGCTCTGTGAAAGGCTTGTAACCTATAGTGACTGAGCTGCACGAGCCGCCTCACAGTGGGACTGCTGCCTGCCTCTTGATCGCTCACAGCTCTAACGGGAGGGCAGCGGTTACTGCCCAGGCGTTCCTACGCCTAAGCGACGGTGATATTCCCCGTCCAACGGGCGGGTCAGAACCGACAGTGCGCATTGATGTCCCAGTGTAACTTTTTCCCCGGAGCTTCAATAATTATCCATAATTTTGGCCGCCCAAGTATAAATATCAACTATTTTATGAATTCACCGATGGCAAAAACGTTAGACTGGGTATTGATGTTACAGGTTTTAGTCCGTTCAGTAACGCTCTATCGTAATACTTGTCAGGCTGTTAACAACAAAGCGATGCAAGCCTCAGAGTTTTGTGCATCATTTTCCCTGCCTCAGTTAAAATATTAATGCGCATGGAGAGGAATTTGCGAATTTACATCAGTGATAAAATCACACTGCAATGACAATAGTTTCCGAATTTTTTTCCTCCCGAATAGACAATATGAATTCCGAAAATGATGAGTTTGTTGCACATTTGGTAGCGAATACCAATATATGTCTGACACTCGCCTGGTTCAATAGTACATGGGTATATTCGCCTTATTTATTGAATATGTAAAACAAAAGACTGATCAAACTGCGGTGCATGTCTCAAACTTTCATTGTAACATTATATAAGACTTGAATTTGCATCTTGCAACGAATAAGATCAATCTTATATCATTTGGGAAAGATCCCGACTTCTTAACTCCCGATTCTTGTGCTTCAACAAACTCAATTCCTTCTCTACTTTACCGCACCCAAATGCACGCCCAAAATTGCCAATCCATTTTGCTCCAATTTAATCAGGCATAAATGTTTCAAAATTCTGCTGAGTGAAAACGCAAATATTTCAGATCGGACTGCTTGAACAAACTTCACGGATCTGGATCCTTCGTAAGATCTTCAGCTCGATATCGAATGCAAGGTCCACAAAGCATAAAGATGTTCCCTAATCTTCTCGAAATCGATGTCTGCCGGGCTAACACCGCCTCTCCATTGGAAATCCTCGAGAAATCTTAGACACCTTCATAAGCTCGCCCATTGTGACTATTTCGAAGCATTTTCCTCCCTGCGATAAAAAAGAAGCCCTCTAAAAAGTGGTGCCCGGAGTATTCTCAGAGCCTTTAATGGATTTCGTGGTGTTCCCATTTTGATGTGTACGTGGGTTACCTCTCGCTTCCAGTTTGAGCAAGGAAGTTATGAAATACTAAGAACAAGGGATAATAAATTTATGAAAATGAGCACTCCCTCAAGACAGCTTCATAGTACCCCGCACTGTGCGACGTGACGTTACTGAAATGAAAAACAAGAATTTGTTAGTGTGTAAATAACATATAAACTCTTCATTTTTTCTTCCTCGTTCAACGAGTTCGCGAATAGAACGTAATTTGTGCTCATACTAAATATACTGTAAGCTCATCTCAGTACAGCTATCCCAGCCAATTTGACAATTTATTATTCCATTTAATTTCCAATGCCAGCGAAAAGAAAACATTCTCCGCACTATTCAACAACATAATCTTTTTGTGTTTTATCAGGGTGCTAATGCGCTCCTGAAGAGTAATCAATTTTCCATGACATGACGAGACTGAAGAAGAGGAACTCCCTTTCGGTAGTCAATGGCTGCATAATTGGTTTTCAGAACAGTTCAGTCTAAGAAAATTCAATTCCTTTGTCGATCTTGGGCGGACGAGAGAGTGATATCCGACTGCACTTGACGGAGAGAGCTGTTTCTCTTCTGCTCCGGACAACAATTTCCGATTTTTAGGGAACACGAACGGTAAAATCCTCACTCGTGGTTCAGCAAGAAAAGAAGCTAATGTTTTGTCGTCGCGAGCTTCCCGGCTGAAGACGTTGATTAATTTATAAGCGGAATTGAAATTCCTTACGCGGATTGCTTTGTTTTTCGATGGCCCAAACTCGAAATAAGAAGAAGCTGACAGTACTCAAAAGACTAAATGAAAAGGCGCTTCACAAGACTGTGGGTGGATGCATACAGTTTGAAATCTAAAATGGTGAATTTGTGCTATTATTTTTCCGGCCAAATAAATGTTGCATAACATCAAAAGTAACGTGCAATTATTTGCAAAAAGAAAATTTCTTTAGCTTACTTTTTACAATTTGAATTCTTCTGCAGCAGGGAGCTATTTAACATTAAGATGTACACAGAAAATAGCTTGCTCGTAGATACGCTCATCGATGTTTTTGTCTGTCCGACGACACTGAAAGGCTTCTCGCGTTTAGTCGTGCCTCGTAAACGCCGAAATTAATAACTTTAATCCCTATAAAGGTCCACTTAGTCTACCTCGAATTCTCAAACAAAATCCAATTGCAATTTTTTGGTAAAGCACATCAAATTACTTTGCATTGCAACCCCAACCAAAGCCCAATTTTTCTGCCTAAGGACCCAGAAAAAAGTTTAATTTTTCTAATTGAAAATTTCCCCCGAGATACATTCCTAAACGTACAACACACTTTGCACGCTTGATGCATAATAAAAATAATTACTTATTGTTACGTTTATTATGTCATCTTACTTATTTCAAGGACGCGTGACTATGTACTGTTAACAAAACATGGAATCGTTGTAGTGTGACGAGACACAGTCTCTTAGCGTCCACCACATCTCGAGGAGAAGCTGGAGATAAATTTCGTCGAGTAAGAGCCTAAGGGCCTGCCCAGGACGCTGGCTGGACTGATAGCACCTCGACGTTACTTTGTAGACCGGCTAGCGGCCGGCGAGAAACGGATAGTCAGTCAAGCTGAGATTTGTCAATATTTCCCAGCAAGAGTCTCGCCCTCCAGTTGATACATTTAAATACAGACAAAGTGCATTGCTTAGGCTGATTATATCGCAGGATGTCGCGTTTAGTTGACACAAATACACTACATTAACGAATTTATAGTATGTTAAAGTCATTTCTTCGAGGAAACAGTGGGCACTTTTACAATTATCTTCCCATATGAACTTCTAACTATGCCAATTCAGTCATTCTCCTAAGCTGGAGCAATGTATAAGTAACCTGCTTAAGAACGTAAATCATTTGTAACCGTATCAGGAGGGAATGAGGAGAAGGAGGGTAACTAAGCTCGAATCACGCGCAAGAAAATGACGGCCCGCTCACCCGTTTAGTGAGAGGGCGAGCGTCGGTCCATCCTTAATCCTTGATCCTCTCAGAGGTCATAGATGTTCTCTTTCAAAAACTTACAGCACAAGCTGACAAATTACAATTGTAATTAAGCTGTTGTTAGCTCAACACGAAGAGAACAACTGCAGTCTAATGTGTACATGCAACAAGACGCTCTAGCTTTTTCGACAGGCTAGCAGCATCTCCGTGAAACTGGACGGTCAGGTCCTATTGGTTGAAAAAGGGTTCATTTACTTTTTTCAACAGGAAATACATGTCCTCTTTTGGTCGTGAAAGTGTCAACGACAATAATCACAAAAATAGGCATACACACACTCATTCTACATGCGCCATTTAAAAGTCCATTACATACGTTTTCATATTTTTCTATGTTTTTTAACTTGTAAAAGAACATTATTCTAACTATTTTGGTCAAGTAAAATTTCAAACTAAAGCGAGAATTCAAAGCATGGAGGGTTGACCCACGCACACTAGTGATGTGCCCAGCAGCCTAAGCAATATTATGCAGCCTGTCCGCTAAATTTGGGAATCAAAGATGCACAAAAGAGAATCATGTTTAAGCACTGTCCATCAAATCTCTTGCAACTTCAATCGAAAACCAGCAACAACAACTCAAAAACTGTAGTTCAGTGCTTGAAAAAATCTCTGCGATAAAGAAGTCCATCCAACACTTTTTCTAACCAGAAAGGCTGCAGCTTCCCGGCTAGAAGTTTGGCCCGTAGGATGGATTTATTCGTGTTTAAAAGTCCGTCAGTTTTGTATTTCTTAACGTACATTCGATGTTTACAGCCAGTGGTACTCTTCACTGTATAAGATTATGAAGACAGTACCAGTCGTCCTGAGAAAATTATAGGTTTATGTTGTTTTCTGTTGCAACATAAATTTCAAGTCCAACAATTTTGAGAATCCAGAATTCCTTCTTCTTAGCAATATTTTTCAGTTTGC
Source organism: Orchestia grillus (assembly GCA_014899125.1). Taxonomy (NCBI): domain Eukaryota; kingdom Metazoa; phylum Arthropoda; class Malacostraca; order Amphipoda; family Talitridae; genus Orchestia; species Orchestia grillus. Next base: position 74,889 of record VOMN01014339.1, read on the forward strand.
AACAGTTCTTTTTACAAGTGCATATTATTGTCTAATGAACCAGCCTTTGTGTCTTAGAACTTGAAGAAAAAAAATTATCGTAAAGATCGAAAATAATTCACAAAAAAAAAATGCTCTCTTTCTGGAAAAATACCTTGGTGCTTAAAAAAGTGCAAAACTTGGTGCAAAAACTACTGCAGACAAAAAACAGTATGAAATTACTTTAACCAATCCGATCTTCTGAAGTTAGCAAGAGCTCCACTCCGACCTCCCAGCAGACTACTGAATCGCAACTTTGCCTCCCATCGAATCGCGAGTGGAAGATGCTCCACTTCGTCAGTTTCTCCCCAGAGAGTTTCTGCTCGGAGAAGCAGCGGGAGAATTTTACCGACGCAACCAGTCGCCAGTAAACAGAAAAATCAACGGTTAGAATCCTCGGACAAAAATAGTTTTCTAATCTTCAGATGAGCAACCCAAAGTTTCGCAACAATCTACTGGAGGGAAACTCCATTTTAAAATTCAAGTATTTTTGAGGTAAAATGTCGTCCGAATTTTGGCTTTCCACCACATAAACTTCGGACGAGTGAAGGTAAGGAAGCAAGTCTTAATGGAATGAGCTCCGAGAATGTCAGGGTGTTGAAAGCAGTCTGTGAGATACGAATACCGGTGACATACAAATATTTCCGTAGTCGGAAGTTTTGCTCCTACTTTTTGACATTTTGGTGAATAAGAAATTTGATCACACGAACTATGTAAACGAGCCCTACAACGTCTTACGGAGAATCACAATTTCCGTTTGTGGCGCTTTTGAAAGTGGAACAAAATTCGACCTGCTGTGGGATGTCGCATTTAGACACGATAAGAGCGGCTTCGAGGAAGACCCGACTTTTGTAGAAAGGAAGAAGTTACTCCAGGTTTTGAGGGGCCTTTATGTCACGAGAAGAGGACCACTCAAACGATGCCTTTTTTTGACATGATTTATACACTTCTTGGAACGATTGCATCGTCCCAGCACATCGCTGGCCATCTTGGGCACGGATTGAGGTGGTAAATATGACTCTTCTTGGCTGTGATGGGACGAAAGAACGGTACGTCAACGTAAGTATATGGACGTTTCGAGCTTTCCTCACCATAAACGTTTTTCTTATAAAAACCAAGAGCATGAATAAAACTTAAATTTTTCATGTAGACAAGAAAGCGCTTGGCAGTAATGGATGCGGGACTGCATCCCTGCATCCACAGGTCCGAGGGTAAAGTAATGGATGATGGACGGCATCCACAGACCCGAAGGTAAAGTAATGGATGATGGACGGCATCCACAGACCCGAGGGTAAAATCTGTCCTATCATTCAGCCGGGCTTGTGCGACCGTCTGCTCAAGCGGAGGACGTGATAAAGAGAAGTAAAAAAGCCAAGAGCAAGATAGAAAAAATATAAATTTTAATGATGCGAAGATAAGAACGTACATATCTTACGTCAACATGTGAATATAGGTAAATACTTTAACTATAACGTTTAGATCTTTTTTAGAGTTAACGAAAGTTAAATGAGCAAAACGGTTTTTGAAATATCGAAAGCGTGAGCATTGAAATAAAAGAAGTTACACCTCTATGCTCTCAACTGAAAGGTTTGATGGTAATGATATAAGTGAGGCAATTCTCCTCCAGCCGTTCTCCCCGTCCTCATCCTCTCACAAGAGCAGCAGCGTCAGCCTCAGGGAAGCGCGGAGACCGAGCTCGAGATTGCAACCAGCAACAAAGCCAGACTTACAATACGGCAAACTTTCAAACTGCAATCAACCTCTATCAAAAAATGTAATTTAATAGATTCAAGTATTTTTAATTTCTCTTCCTTCACCTTTTCAAGCTGTAATTGCCTTCATACTACCGAAATACAGTCATCCCAGCATCGGGTCCAGCGAAGAACCGCTCTACAGTCGTCCTCTGCTTAGGGGCATCAGAATATCATTGAACGAGCATCAAATAGCACGAAAAATAACTCGCGTATGAAGCGAATAGAGTGCGTTACGAGAAGCAAATGAAAAGTAGAGCGGCGGATCACAGGAACCAATCCATGTAGCGGTGCATCACAACTGTTCTACGAAGGAACGCGATGCGTATCAGTAGCTGCCGTCGCTTTCTGCTCATCAAAAACTAGCGTTTCTAGCCCGAGTGCAAGCAGGTCATAATCTTCTGTGGGACACTGCAAATAAAATTAAGCGACCCAAACGCAAAAACACGCGTGCAGTGACACATGAAATCCAAAACAATGCGATCCAAACAAGTTCTTCTCAGTAAATAAATGCCAGAAGCCTTCGAGAATCAAATAAGATGATTACCACAACGGGCTTTAATATTAAACTTTCACTTTGAAAATTCGTCCTAAAAGGTTTCTCTAAAAAATTATTCGTTTCACTTTATTCATCTCGTTTTAAGTTACTATTCAGAGAATATGTATGCATATGTTATTAGAGTCAATTTAATTTACATTGGTTGTAAGCCTATAAATTTATCGTTATTGGACTTACGAGAAATTCAATTTTCAATAATATGCTCTGAAAGATTATCGCTTAAAAATTTCACACTCCAACGACAGTAAGAGCAAATTCAACAAACTTCCCCAGCCAACAGTCACATTACCCTGGGAAAAAAACATGATTTACGCTGAACAATAAATTATTCTTTTGGCAAGAATGACACAGGCCTAACGTATGCAGACTCAGATACTCTAAAGCACGTTTTTTGTCCCAAGCCTGCTCCTAATTTCGCTTGGCAGCATTTCGTGAAGCAAACTCGATTTTGGGACTCGCGTGTGCGCACGGACGCCGAATCTTCAAACGACGCGTTTAGAAAGAAGACAAAAAGAGGTCTAGGCAGACCGAGAGGTCTAGGAATGAAGAGCAAGAGTTGCGGAAAGTATTTGCCTCGGCCGGGGCCTTTGCGTGGCAGAAAAGAAAGCCAGTGCTGGTAATTTAGTGCCCTAAGTGGATCAGGGGAGGCCTGTAGAATGTTGCATTGGGGTAAGTTTACAGGAGCGGCAGAGAGGTTTCCTGTCCTGCCGCGGCCGAATAAAAGAACTTGACTCAAAAAGCGGTTTGGACTCGACGATAGTGTGGATGACTTCCAAAATCAAGAAAAATTGTCCCCAAAACTGGAGATCTAATGAAGAAAGTTAAGAAAGCAATTTGGCTCTTAGTCTGAAAATCCAGTCGAAAACATTTCGTTGCAATTGAATTTTCTTGTAAACTTAGGCTGTGGGGGTGAGCCCTCAAGACGTAAAGTTTGGAAACATGTTCGAACAGATGTTCCAGGTATACCGAAAACTTTTTAAAGTTCAACAATTATAGCATATGAGACAAACAGTACCTTATAATTACAATAATTGTTGTACCATATTGTTTTGCGTTGCCACCGAAGAGAATTTCCACACACATTGTAATAATGAATCTTAATTTTTGCAAAATCGCAAGCTAAAACTTTATGCGTACACTTTCATGCCTCAGTGCTCTATAATATCAACATGAATCAGCGGGAAAGATATACACTCTACTGGCTTCCACTTTTAAAAGCCAGTGACCACGAATTCAACACTCATCTGCAGGTGAAAAAATGGAGGATGCCCAATCAAAGACAAGATCATCGTTTTTAACAATCTTTTTTTCAAAATGATTATGGTTGCAAAACCCCGTTGACTGTGGAGCGAGTTATAAAATTTTTAGAATTCATATGATGGCTGTGTACCCCTAAACTTAATTTTCTGAATTCATGGTTAAAGAAATTTGAAAGTCCTCATAATCTTAATATTAAATAGTCCAAGTGATTGTTGTCCCACCCTGGCCTTGATTCTTAAAGAAACAGCAATGCTGTGCCTCTACCGAGCTGATGAGAGTGCAGCTCCTGTACGGCTGGAGCAACAAGTTCACAAGCAGCCGCCACCTGTTGCGGCAGTAGACCTAAGCCCGGTGCTGCAACAAGTGCTAAAGTCGATCTCGTGCTTGAGTATGAGTTCTGCAACAAGTGATCAGGTCGAGTCTGCACTAGAGTTTGAGTACTGCAACATGTACTCAGGTCGAGTCTGCACTAGAGTTTGAGTACTGCAACATGTACTCAGGTCGGACCTATGTCTGAGTCTGAGAGCTGCTACAAGTGCTCAGGTAGTCAGCATTTGAGACACCCTGCATAGTTCAGTCCATCACGCAGTAATTGTCATATTCTTTGAAAATTTGAAATTCTTTTGTTTAATCTTAAATGCAAAGGCAATTTAACGGTCACGAGTTTTAGTTACCGACAACAACGGAAAAAGTCAAAAAAGTATGTAACACCAAAAGAATATGCCATCAAACGTTCCAAACTGGTTTGAAGCCCGCCACCGGAAAAGCCTTTTAATCAACACACATCGTTTTACCGCTAAATTAGTGGGGAATTAAACCAAAACACTTGAAATGACGTCCAAAATTTGCAGGTTACAATTCAAGTTTACTGGGTTTTGTAAAACTACTTCGATGCTGGTTTTCTCGGGCATTTGCAAGTTTAGTTTTGATAAATACTTTGTGCATTTTGATTTCCCTACGTTTCTTTAATGAATTAATTTCTCCGTTCACAGAAGCAGTGTAAAATTTTGCGTCTTAGCAGCGTTACATGGATGATTCCATTCTTTCGAGCATTATTTCTGCGAAAAGTTTTCCGAGCTGTAAAGCCTCCATGTGACGAAATACATATAGACTGTCATAATATATTGCGATTCACTGTAGTTACAAATACCGCTGAGTTACATAATATCACTTAACTTTCTGCAAATAATGTTCTAAAGCTGTGAAAAACTTGTTCAATTCACAGCGTCATACTTTTTTATTCATCTCTGCTAAAGAAAACAATTTCTTCGTCACAAATTTTCCACAAAAAGACTAGTGAAGTTTTCATCCTCTCTCGGAGTCAAGTTGTTTTTTGAGGATCATGAATAGACACGAGTCTAAAACCTCGTTTCAACCAAATTAACCGATTTAATTAGTAATTCAGAAGCCTTCATTACTGTCGTTTTCTTGGCGATGCATCAAGTGAAAATCCTTCCCACCCTCAAAAATTTTAGCTTTCTTTCCTAAACTTGAAATTCAATTTCAAGTCTTCGTCAATGAGCTCATTGCTCGATAGGAATTCCTCGAGTGTGACCTCATATCTTCCTACAAACGAGTCCTTGAAGTCAAGTCTTCGATGACGATGTCATTCGTGAGCTAATGAGCACTTAGTTTTCAATTGATGCTCTTAATTTAGGGTCCTTTTAAAGCAAGGCAACACCTTACACCCTAATGATGCTAATTAACGAGCAAAATTCAGCACAGCAAAGCTAAAGATCTGAAGTGGCCAGCATGACATGTGCCTCACAACTTTGGTTCAATGCAAAATCTGGTACGCTAGTGATAACCTCCCCACTCAAAAAGCAAAGCTATCAATTCCTGCTTCCTGTGCATATATGAGAGATTAAATGTCGTATGCTAAACTCATTCGTCATTCGCTTCATCAAATCGTCAAATTCGCTTCATCAATACGCTTCAATCCATTTTTAAGCATATCTTTCTTCTGACAAGTGTTATTTTGCTGTAAATTACGAAATTAGCTCCATCGTTTCGTTTTCTGCTGTTCAAATATGCCCTTCTTTGTCTTATTTTACATTACTTTGTGTTACTTCATCTTATTTTGCTTTACTTCGCCGTATTTTGTTTTTCATCGCTATATTTCGTAATAATTAGTCTTACTTCGCCCTAATTTGTCTTACTTCGTCTGATTTTGTCTTACTTCACCAAACTTTTCTTACTTTGCCTCACGTTCACTTGCTTCGGAAAAAAATTCAAACTTCGAATAAAGGAACTCGGAGTCATACTGCCAGCAACATGAAGATCAATTTTTATTCAAAATATTATGAATTTTCATGGTTGGGTATTCTCACTTTGATGAATAGACTCAAAGGTTAGAATCCTAATTTTATACTCAGCGCAGTTCCTTGTCAGGATCTCTAGGAGGAATAAATGGTAAAACAATTTATTATTTAGTTTTACCTGTGTACCTTGAAAGTGTAGATAATATTTTCCAGCAATTTCTCTCGTACAACAACTATAGTGTTCATGCGGGAATTTTCTTTGATGAATCGTAGTCATTGACTTCAAGAATAGTCAATTTCAGAGTCAGAATGTACTTATTAATTCATTTTAGTTTTCACAAAAAATGCTGATGCTCATAGTAAATCTTACTTGCTGACATTTCAGAGAATAACTTCACTGCAAAAAATTTGCTTGTAGCAATCACGAGGTGTGAAAATATTTTTCAGTACAAAAAAATTGAGGATGAAGCATGAAAAGACTGCTTCTCAGCTTTAATGAGCACATAAAATTATTCAAGCTAATTCACATCGCCATGAAAATTTGGCTTGTTCTCAACTAGAGACAAAACATTTGTACAGACTTTCGCCTTAAACTATATATGATTTATGTTATTCAAAAATATGCAAAAACAAACAGTAAGTGAAACCTATTGAACATATGTGTCAGTAGAAGCTCAGTTGTAAGTTTCGCTGTTTTTTGTTAACCTGCGGCTTAATTAAATTCTGCGTTTCCTTAATATTTGCGGCTGCCGCTCAGGAAGATTTTGCTCTAGGCTGTGAATTCAATAGCAACGTATTTTACTGAAAGCAATTATGTCTCACTCAGCCTAAGTCGTTATTTGCGTCTTACGTCCTGCGCAACCACACAGCATTGTAGTATTTTTTATAAGTTGTGAAATCACTAGTATTTTGCCTTGAGAAACTATTCACACAAATACGGACGAGTAAAATACTTCCCTAAAAATTTAAATCAATAACCTTTCATTTTTTCATACCGTCACTGAACTCCAGACACATATAAGTGTGATGCTAGCATTCTATGCATAACAACCCGAAGGAGGCATGATGAGGAAGAGTGAGAAGTTCTAATTAAGGAGAGGTAACGAGATGACTGGGACGAGACAATTAAGGTGCAGTGGGAAATGGTGCATGAGCATCGTGATGTTCTGTGGCGCGTCTCGGGTCCCTCGACGCTGTAGAGGGTACACTCTCGAGGCTCGGTGAGACCAGTTTCTCTATGCTCACTATTCCAGAATAATTAAGCAGTACATTAACTATGAAGAATGTCAGAAGCAGAGTACTGCAAGTACAGCCGTGAGATCCCTCAAAATGTGCGGGAATGTTGCGGTGAAGACGCATGTTTCAGCTGACGCGGCGTGTAGAACTTTCTGAGTAACACATTATTATTTGACGATATTTCTGTAGGTTCTTGGAACATTTACGGAAGATCAAGATTTATTTTATCCAATTAAAGTGCTAAATTGCACGTAGTCAAATGAGCTACTACTATCAACCTATGAAACATAACAACCTCTCACTCTTTCACACGACAAAGTAACCCACAGACGTAGTTCCTCAACGCACAAAATGTGCAGGAATCACACAAAAGGAAATATTACTTTACAACTGCCTTTATGATCACTTACGTAAGCGCTGTGGGGCCTTATCGCTTCATCGAAAGATAGCTGGGATTTAAAAGGAACGTACCTAATGCAAAAAAGGCTGGTTCGTCAGTTCCCTCTCTTCGTAAGTCTTTCAAAAAAACCCTGGTGTACAATGATACTTTGCCTTTCTTGATTTGAAAAATGTTGGTAACCTTCGATTCGAAACATTTTTAAATACGATGAAAAAAAGAGCAGTAGCTCAAAAAGTGGTACAGTTTATACTTATAAACTGCCGCACGATAACAAAGAGTGACAATGTTAGACTTTAAAAATAAGCACAAGATGTAGAAGCACCGTAGATAGTATAAAAGGTCTGTGGGGGATAGGCTTCAGGAATGACGTTGTTGATGTTACAAATGCAAAAGTAGGAATTCTAAAATCCCGCTTATTCACTTGTGAAAAATAATTCGAAAACTCTCGTGTCTGCTCAACATATCATGCATGAGCGCAGCCTCTGACGACAGTGTCCCTGATAACATAATAAACTTGCAAGTTTATTTTAATGAATTTTTTTTGGCAACTTTGACCGCGTCCGTTACTTAAATCGCCCGAAGATAACTTGGTCAAGACTACGACTAACGCACCAATTTGTGAGGGAACAAGTTTTTCTAGTTTCCTAGTGACAAAATTGAGTTCTGAAGTTGCCTCACGAAAAATAAATGCGTTGCCTATCGCATTACCTCGTACAAAACTTGTGATTGAGGAAAACTGCGCTTGACTTCGTATGAATTTCGTTAATAAAAAAAACTACATCTACGGGAAAACGAATAAGAATTTCACATTCGCATTGGGTTTCCTTGACAGAACCTCTTACCCAGGAGATGAAAAATCAATCGAGAAACCTCGAAGTTTAGATTGACCAAAATAGTTAGGGCCTCACAGGCGACTGCTGCTCTAAATTACTCAACATTCAATTCTGCTTGGAAGGCACACGCGACCAGCAGCAGGTGGTGCGGAGCTGTAAACGCATTTTCGCGGTGTCGGAGTTCAGTAAAGTTTTCAGCCGTCATCGCAATAGATTACTTTGGGCTTCTACAACCATTATTGCAGCGGTAATCTTTGACTCCTCCCCGTAAAATTTCTATTAAGCGTCACCAAAAATGATCATTTCCATTTCCTAGATAACAACTCGCAGAACTCGTTTACAGCCACCAAAAGATGCAGAGGAGATCGGAGGCCTAAATTAACTTTGAAGGTTCTATCGCTTATTTTTACACCAGTTTTGATGTTATATCCGGTGATAATTTATCTAATATTTTCATTTTGTAAAATAAAATATTCCTTCCACGCGAAATGAGCTGCAATTGTCTAACTTTCTTTTCGTAATTTTTATGCCAGATAACGTAACGTTGAAGATAGTGTGCCGATGTTTCGGTGCTTTTTCAGAAAATGGCAATGGAAGCCAGTCATTATTATGCTTTATTATGATATTTTATGTGTCACACCGTTTTCTAATGACTGAACGTTGAGGTAAGTAAAGATATCAAATGCATTCATAAAGCCTCCTCTAACGCTTACGAGTCCTAGAAGTACTGAGTTTATTACACTGCGTAGCTTTCAAAATCTCGACAGTTTTGAGCTCAATAAATTTCAATTGTCGAATTCCTCGAGAAGAGTCTAAAGGAATGTATAGAAAACTCGATTAACTCATTCATCAACTCATTTGACCGTGCTCTCAGTAGTTTCTTCGTTTAGAAACCACCAGCGATGTCATGGGTATTAGGGTCCGTTGAAATTTTCCTCAGTTTCCTAACCTTGGAAGTACTTCGAAAGCGGGATAAAAAAATTTCAATCATTCTTCGCATTTAAAGCATTCATAGAATCATAGAAAAATTGAACTGCGTATGGAACACATTCTTAAAATCTTGCACATCCAAGAGGCCACAGTCTAACTCTGTCTCCGCCGCATCTATAATTTTCTATAATTAGGGCTGCCCACTGGCGCGTGTCCCCGCCTCATTGTTGGATATTGACGAGGTGGCGAAAGATTTAGACTGGGACTTGACGTCTGAGGTAACCGAGCCAAGGCAAACTCTGAAGCAGCGCAGTTGTAGTCTCCAGAACTGTGATTTAGCTATACGAGAAGCGTTACCTTCGTTATCTTGTAAAGTTATTAATTTAGGGCTATTTATTAACTGAACTCCTGGCACTTGTGACCTGGGATTTTAACAATGTTGAAACGACGATTGTTAAGACCTTCGTTTATGGTTGAGCTTCATTAATGGTTTAATTTTATTTAAACGGGTGAAAAACATGAGACCAGTTAAAGCATCAACATAGCAAAGATGATCTAACTCTTAACGATTGTTAAGTGCTGAAGATTATCGTCGTTAAGAATGTCTTCAATTAATTTCATAGTTTACAGAGAAAGAAAGTCGTAACGATTATTTGAAAACAATTATTATGTCCTCAGAAAGTATTGTCGTAACAGCAGTGTCATGAAACTTTCAACTCCCTACAAATGATCGTGAAAAGGGTTGTTCCACAACCATTTCCAGGTCGAGATTGTCTCCTAACGATTCTCTCTAAAATCCAAGCGTCCGGAACGTCCAGAAAGCTCGAGCGACGAGCTCGTTTCTCGCTGGCAGCGATATTGGGGCGCACACGGCGGGGCACTAACGATTGTCGACGATGACATAACGGCAGCGGCGGCTCGTAACGCCCTCTGCTTCCGCTACCTCAGCAGCGGCCGCCTCTTCAGGCCTTTTAAAAATCTATGATGGGATTCGTATGCGCTATGCGGCGCTCCTATTATATTTCCAGGTACGAAGACGTTGAAAACATGTGAAAATTTTGAAATGACACTTCATTTGCCGTAAAGAAACACGAATCTAAATAGATGCACGCGATTCAGATCTCCATGGAGTTTTTAGTACAATAAAAATATTGTAGGTATGGTGACTAAGAACTTACGTAAGTTTACAATGGAACGCAATAAATTTTGGATAAAATCCCTGCATTGTTGCTGCTAAATGCAACACGATGACGCGTAATTCTTTGTGATTTGAAACCCGGTATCAAATCTGGATAAAACAAATTGAACAGTTTCTAGCTCTTCTAAGAAATCATCGTGAGCAAAACCCGTCGTTATCAAATTATTTATACTTCGTACAAAGTTTTGGCATTTCTGTTTCTACTTTCGTTAATAATTCAATTCGAAACAAAACTTCCCATTAGACAAAAGGTAAGGAACGGATTGAAAAAGAAATTATTTCCCTGAATAGTTGTTTCTTATATTATGATTGACTTTTAGTCTTTTTATGAAAATTCCTTTTGGGTTCATTTGGTTTAGGTTTGAATTCCTAGGACTTTTTTTTCTTCGATTAGACCCGAATGAAACTGGAAGATATATCCATTTCAAACTTTTCAACTACTGTTTCGGTCAAATCGCCGTTCTCTGGTAAAAATTAACACAACTATCACCACGGCTGATATTTGTCTTTCAAAGTAAATGTCGCAATGGGCTTCAGTTATATGTAAGTAAAATTATTCAAGACGTCCTAAATTTCGTCGACGATAGCTAGACCTGAGTTTAGTCACCCCTGATGTTCTGCGTGACACCTCCCTCTTCACAAAGCGTCTGTAAGAAATGATCTCAACAGAAACGATTTTCGCAAAACATTCTGTTAAAATTTTTCGTCTTCCGAATGCTGCCGATTTTCCGGAGACCGGACGAGCGCCATCGAAGGCCTTGCGCGGCGCCCCGGAATGTTTCTGAGAAAACTCGACATGCCCTCGCTCAAAAAACTCTGATTAATAGACGAGAGGTGGCTCGGTGAAGCAAAGCAACTCGCCAATTTCTCTCCATCGAAAGAAATTAAACAAAAATTCGATTTTCAAGATTGATTTTAGACAAACTTGTTTTGAAAGACCGAGAGCTTCAGTCGGAAATGAGTAATATCAAAATTGAAAACTCACAAATTTTAATTGAAAATATTCACAAGAATTTCTATTTTCATTATGTGAGGATTTTTCAAGCTAGACTACTTTCAAATAAAGCGCTGGTGTTTAATGAATAATTTTACGGAAACGAAAACATTTGATGTTGTGAATGCTCTTTTATGAAATGTTTATATTGTAATTAAAATGTAACTTCACAGAACACGTAAAAAGATAAAAGAAAATGCTAGTACGCACACCAGCGTGTTTGAAGAAAAACCTAAACCTTATAACCCAACGATGAAGTAAATAACGAGTAACGTATTCATGAGGAGCCCATTTAGTAAGACAAGCTTTTTCACCCCGACACGCACCAACAATATAATTTACCAAATGTTCTTAATCCAAAATATTTTAAATTAGAATCCAAAATATTTAAACGATTAAGCGCTATAACACCATCATTTCAAAATTTTATCACGCTTAAAATCCAAAACGTTTAGATGCCAGCATGCAACAGCAACATAATTACAAATATCACTCATTCACCAACCAATTTCAAGGGTATGACTGTCGAATTCGGCGGAAATGATCCTCTGCAAAAATTTGTAGAAACTCTAAAAAGTCATTTCGTCTCGTTATGACGAAGGCAGTATGCCTGTAGAGTTCAGAGCGCCAACGTGAGGGTTCCTGGGAATGCTATTCCCCTTATGGCCATGTTGAGAGCTACGGTATGCATCGTAACTGAAACTCACCAGCGAGGGCTCGTAAATATCGAAAATACGCGCAAATCAAAGCAATGCACAAGAATTTCCAGCCTAAAAAGTAGTGAATGCTCAAAACTTTTTGTTTTTCAAAGTCGGGCTCGAATTTTACTTTAATTTTATTCTTTTCGTGAATCATACGACAATAATTTATCTCTATGTTACTCGTTGAAGACTACATTATTCATTTTTACTCCTCTTCATTCAGTTAATTTGTTTCATAATTGAACTGAACACATAATTTGAGCATTCAATTAATGTTACCATTCGTTTTAAGCTGCCAGCTTCCAAGTTACACATGTACTCCCAGCTACGCCGGTGAGCCTGGTAGGGTCTGCATAGGTACCGCCGACTCGCGTCAGACCGTTGCCTTATGACGTCAACAGCACAGTCAACTGAATTACCCTCTTATTTCGCTCAAATTGCGCTGAAAAATTATTCATTCGTTCTGCCAAAAAAAAACTCTGGAACACACAGTCTGGAGTTAAAATTAAATTCTCATTGACTTTCATGCTTAAAGCGATTGTGTGTGATAGAAATAAGTAACTTTAGAAGGGTTAGAAAGCATATCTAAATTTTTTATTAGACCGTTACGCAGTATTAGCTATAATATAAAAAACAACACCACAAGAACGCTTAAAAGAATTAAAACATGAAAATTATTTAATAATTTTAATTCTATTTCCTTCAAACATAAATAAAATTACAATGTTTAAACTTCATACGAAGTTTTACGATTTCTGTTTATACTATATTCAATAATTCAATTTGAAGCGAAATGGGAGCATTTCATATCGGTCAAAAGGTAAGGAACGGATTGAAAATTGAATTATTTCTACTCAATAAATTCTATTAGAGGATTAAATTCATGAATGTGCTGTTAAAGACAATATTCTTTTATCGTTGCAACCCATTATTAAATGAAATGACTGTCTCAAAAAAGTAAAACTCTGTCTCTCCAAGGAAAAAACTCATGCTTTCTAATAATATAGAAAACGAGGGAATTTTGGAAATTGCTGGTGTCGGTCGAAGGTTAAAAAGGGTTGTATATTTTTTGATAAGTAAATTTAACACGTATGATACCGGTGAGTCAAGCCCACAGAACTGATAATCAGCAGACCTCCAAAAACGTCATAACGGGATGATCGAAAAATTGTCAGAAAGGCTCTAAAGACCGCTTCGAGACAGCTCAATCAATTTCTCACAAACTCAGCCATGAGACAGGGAGCAACACATCATTCAAAATGATTCTCACACGTTAATTAACAAAGGACTGTATTATCGTGTTCCAGCATCTTTAATTCTTAAGAAAATCCACAGAGCACGTCAAAATTTCACGAACTTTCACGTTGTCTTGACAAATGTGCAATGGATTGAAGTTCATTTCAGAGTTGAGTCGGAGTTAAGCTTTCTCGGATCTGATGGAAACATACATGTGCGATACAAAACAAGGGAATAATTATCTCCTTAACTCGTAAGTTTGAAGGTGGAAGTGTGATGGTGTGGGGCGTTATTTCTTCCGCAGGATTCGGCCCAACTGTCCGTTTGCATGGAAAAGCAATACTGGAGCTCGTGAACAGGAATGCCATTCCTAACTTACTCCTTACTCCTGTTCGACGTCTTACTTCCATGCACGACTTTGCCTCTTGCCACAAGGCAAAAAAAGGGGACTGTTTTCTTGAAGAAAAAGGTATTTCTGTGATGAAGTGGCCAGCTCAGGGTCCCAACCAAAATTCAATAGAGGATCTTTAGAAGCTCATACAAAAGAAGGCTTGAAAAACATATGAAAGAAAATCAAGATGATGTGTTGAAGGTAGTAAAGGAAGAATGGGAAGGGACTTCTAGCCCGTTTTGCGAGATATTAATTAGATCATACGGCCAAATATGCTTTGAAGTCATCAAGAATTGAACAATGTTCTCTATATGTTGATAGATCTTTGCTAATGAAACTTCATGAAAGATTTTTTAATTCGTTCATTAGCTTTTGGCCACGTGAAATGCTCATATTTCGCTAAAAATTTAACTATTAAGGAACATATAAAAAGAAGATCCAAAATTTTATATTTTGCTTTTGGATACCAATTATTTTATTTATCGGTGAAAATCTCACTAAAATTCCTCTGATATTTTTCGGGTAATAATTTCCTTGAGTGTCATTTTATTTACATTCCTAATATTACGTCTGACACAGCATGTGCAGTACTTCGAACGCCTCGCGCCTGTTAAGTTTCTAGTGACCCTGGTCTCAATACCTGTAATGCCCGGTTCCGTGTCCGTATTTTTGTGACTGAATGTAAAGCGTCATCTAGCACTCGCGCTCTATCATTATTAGCTATCGGAGCGAAGCAGAAAGCGGAGAGTAGGTCAGCTGGCTAATGGAGTGTCAAAAACACCCACATCATGACGGGATTGGGGTCGCTATCTCGGGACTTTGGCTCTCTGGACAAACGGTCAGCAGCGGATGCTCGCATTCCAACGACGTGGACATAGTAGAGATAAGGAGAAGCCAGTTTCAAAACACACAAAACACACGCGGGAAGTTATTGGCTTATAAAAATAGAATAGTTGTAATTTTTGTGGTGATTTGAAATAAGTTTTCGCCAACAGCAACTGTAAAAAAAATGAATGCTCATGACAGATACTCTGTGTGGAATGGGAAAATGGAGGCACTAATTCTTGCATTTGCGTTTGCACTAATCGTAAGTGAATGACAACCGCTCAAAAGCTAAAGTAAAGTCCTGAGATTTGTGTTGTAAAGTGTCTTTGACAAATTTTCTGGACTAAGACCATCTTTTGGGTCTACGCGTAGGTCTGGGGCTACAAAAATATTAGTTTTTTATTGTCTACTCACCATACAATAATTCTATTCGCATTGTTCCAAATGCACACCGATGTCCTTGTTTGAAGACATGCTATAACTTCTGGAAAATGTCCCATCAACGTCTGCAAAATGAAGGCAAAATTTCAGAGGAAATGAAAATTTACTGGTCATTCCAATGACGGTCACGAAAGCGTCAGAGGCGGCTGTAATCAGGCGCGGGGGTCGAGGGCGGACCGAAAAGGCGATTTGCCGCCACAACAAATATGCCCTTTTTATGAATCTCTACCTGAAAGCTATTGCACGGAAAACTGAGTTAAATACTCCATCCGAGTGATCTAAGCGATACGTTTAAAAAGAAATTTTAACTTATTATTTTCAAAGGCTTATCTAAGTTGGAGGCACGAAGAAAATTATAGTGAATAAAAGAGAACGGTGATTTTAAACAAACCTCAACTGCAGAAAGAAAGATCGAATACACTGGTACAGAGTTTAGTGCAGCGGCCTTTTCATTGAACAGTTACTTAAATGTAGTCCCTGGTATAAATGTAAACTCATCGTGCACTCCCGCAGATACAGTCAGAAAAAAACACGATTCCTAAAAACTGATGGGCACACATAAAATCGTGAAAATCCCGTTTTGCTCATCAAACCGTTGTTTAAATTTTGCACAAAAGCGGGAAGAGAGTACAAATACCTACTTATGCGTACGAAGGTATAATTAGGAGCAAAAAATATAATACGCTATGCGAAAAAAAGCCCGAGAGTGATGAGTTATGACGAAAATTAAATGCCGAGGTAAAACAATGGGAAACAATTGAAAAGGAAAACAGACCATTGAGAAGATATTTTGCAAATTTTTAATACAGATACCTAAATTCCATCATGAACACTCCCCCGTTTTTTAGTTGTGTCACAAATTATTCCAAAAGGCGCACTTTTTGCTAAATTTTATAGTTAAATGTCAGGTGCATTAACCGTAGACTTTCTCGTCTCATAACACCCTGGAATAGGAGTTTTGTTCCTGGTAACATTTTAGTACGTGACTCTTTTTATTACAAAACAACCGAAAATGCCCATTATTCCTATCAAAAATTGTTTAGTATAGTTGTGTTATAATTATTACTGGCACAACATTCAAGAAAGGTATAATTAAAAATTAATTGGCTCTAACGACAACCATTTTTTTTTATTTTGTTCAGTTACAATAAGTGAAAATTTTGATCCCAACTCAGAAACAAGACACAGTTCAAACTTTGTTCAATAGTGTTGTATAATTTCCAACGAGTTCAAATTTACAGTTTTACAGAAAGCATAACAAACAAATGACTTATCACAAATTTGAAAACAAATCGAGGTATACATGTTGTGAGGTAAGTAAACAGCAACATATCCTCTGCACAGTCTACGTGTCATGTTTTGCATGTCAATTAATTTCAGAGTCGTAACACCTTACAGTCGATCTGTTTTTCTTGTGTCACTCCTACGCGTGCACTGACACGGCCTGAAAGAGCTCGACATGAGTTGGAGAGCTTGTCATTTGTTTATTGAGCTGATCAAATTCATGCAGAAAAGAAAGGGTTTCCATTTGTGAGATGCTGTTCAATCAAACTTGAAGCGCAAACTTGAGTGCTCGCTCGGTTTCTTAGAACATGTAAGTGTAAAGCCATATTGAAGAGTAAATAGCTCTATATGCATCGTAAAATTGAGGTACAAAACTGATTAAAATGTTATATTTAAGCGATAACATCAGTTATTTTCACATTCTAATGAAACTGAGCATTTTGCATATCTCATAATAAATAAAGTGTTCAAATTAGGAAAAAAATCTAATCTAGGTGCAAGATGACGGATTAGATTAGAAGATCAAGTATAAAGCCTCATCTACAACTTAATTAAGTAGACTTGATCTAAATTAACGCTTTTTGATAAATCAGGCAGAGTTAGTCTCACAGTGTTCATGTCTTATGCATACTTGTAAAGCGATGATTTTAGTAAGTCTGCTAAAGCGATGATTTTAGTAAGTCTGCTAAAGCGATGATTTTAGTAAGCAGTAATTTTTACTGCTAAAAGCAGTAAGTAAGTAAGTCACGTGTGCTCGTATAAAGCCAACTTGTCGAGGGAATCTGAACTGTTCAGTGGCCTAAATGATTTTCCTGAATCACTTCACCAAACTCTTCTGAGGTTTTCAAGACCAGCGCCATTTTGCAGTCATTGAGTATACTTTGGATCCACGTCTCAAAGGAGAGCAGCCAACTTGATGGATGTTGAAACTACCGAGGTCCATTTTTGACCTTCGCTATCGTATTTGTACTTTGACACTGCAGTTCACCTTATTTGTATCCCCATTTATTGGCAACAATGTACAGAAAATAAAAAACCGTGACAAGTGAACGAGAAATTTGCTCACGTCTGTTAAAAACACTAAGGCAATTAATACGTGCCAACCATGTGAATATATTTATCCCTCGTTGATTCCTAAGATTATTCGCAAACGAATGTGAAAGTCGTGTCAGCTATACATCCTGCATCAATTATTAATATTCTAAAATATTCCCGTGGAGAAATAGAATTTTTTAAGATTACAATCAATTAGGGCCCTAATTAGAGGACTCATTTAATCATTATCCCATTAGACGAGTAGTGCATGGTGATTGGAGCTCTCCAATGCGACGTGGAAGAATGGCTAAACCTCCGCGTATTCAAAACTAGTGGTTTAAAATTTAGGTTTTATGTAATTCAATCCCCTTGGCTTTCATGAAAGACCGACCAACTTCGCCCTAAACTCGGGCCTGAGACTTCAAAAGAGTTTCTCTCTTCATGCGTGATTTAAAGCTCTGTTATTTTTCAGCCGAAACAATCCCAGGTCCGGCGCCGAGTCTCGTAAACAAAGCAGCACTCAAGAAAACTTCAATTTAATCTAGTCAGCTTCAAGATCGAGACTCCAAATGCTGGAATGAAAAGTAAAACGTTTTCTTTTCATCGTAATTCATCATAATTTCAGAACTTTCGAGTAGTTAACTCAGCTTTATTTGAAAATGCTGCAAAACAAGGTCATGCACTTACCCATTACGGCTAAAAAAATACTCTAAAAGCTTTGTCTCCGGGTAAAAATAAAAAATTTGAACAGATTTGCTTCGCCCTATTAAACCAATTTTTAAATAAACAGAACTGCATTACCAAATATGAGGCCGAAACCGGTAAAAGCAGGTTCTGTAATTTTATGTGCAGTGGACTTAGTTTTACCTCACTTGGAGAAACCGCATACTTAAGTAATAGAAATATTGTATAACATTCAATTTATACAAAAATCGAAAGATAAATTTTATTTTATATCAACAGAAACAGATATTCGTGTTCGTTTCTCGTACAAATTAAAATGTGAATAAAATAGTCTAGGTTTAGTTCTTTCATTTTACAAAGAATAATATTCATCTTGGATATTAATTCACTTCTCACATTTTAATAAAACAATTCAAAACAATATTAGCACTGAAATAAAGAACTATTTACTGCATTCCATAATTTTGTTAGGCTTCACTTTAGCATGCTAAATAATTATAGCAAAGCATTCCACGGATGAACCTAGCAACTGAATGCATTTAATTTCAGTTATTCATGAAGATGATGTTACGCTCGTATGAAACAGCGAATTTGATATAAAAAATCTACATTTTAAAATCAAATATTCATTTTCTTCTCATCGGTCTGTTCTTCGCGCTTGTCGTCAAATTAAAGTGTATTTTGACGATATCATATCTCAGATTTGTACTTAAGTGATTATATTGAAAGTTTTATTTATTATTAAATACAAAATACAAGAGTAATGGAAGTATGGAATTGACGCAAGTTAAAAGTCAGTTTCTT
Organism: Orchestia grillus; assembly: GCA_014899125.1. NCBI lineage: Eukaryota > Metazoa > Arthropoda > Malacostraca > Amphipoda > Talitridae > Orchestia > Orchestia grillus. The sequence goes on from VOMN01014339.1 coordinate 93,730, forward strand.
TTTAAACTTAGATCGTGGCAGAAATTTGTTCTTCAAAAGTAAGCAAACAGTCGATGGACTATGCTGTGGTTTCAAGATGTGTTCGCAGTGATGAGACTCCAACGAGAAATCTACCAGACTCTATGAATGTATCATGAAAATCTTGTTCATAGCGCAGGGGAGCCATCATATCAGACGTACATTTCCAAGATCATCTAGCAAAGTATCAGTAAAGTTCTTTATGTCATGTAAGTAATTTAAATTAAGATGATATAAAAGTGTCATCTAAATTGATTTTTATTCAGAATTCTTTAGTTCACACGAAAACAAAGATAAATACAGTAAGGATTAATCCAATCAGTTAATCCAATCCTGTCATTTATGGGGATAATTTGCATTCATAAACACTTTCCATCGCATAAAAAGGCTGATGCAGTTTGGCACGTCGGCAGCGTATCGCCAGGCGTGACACAGCCGCCGCCGTAACCGGCCGCTGCGTAGAGGAGCTCGATAGTGAGAACAATTACCTAAATAGCGTAGGGTTCTGGTGTCACGTGCACGCCTGTCGCCACACGAATCCAGCTCGACGTCGCGATGCAGGTGCGCCAATGGCCGATGGGGCGTACGAGCATGACCTGCCTAGCGAGTGCGGGACTCAGCATAGTCGTCAGTTTGGGACGAGGATTAGCCCTCTGACCATCTAATTATTTTTAACTCTTTGCATCCTTATAAAACGAAACCGTAAGGTCTGTTGGTCACTCGAGAGTTAACGAGGGGTAAAGCTCTAATGCATTTGACAAACAGCGACCTTGTGGGAAATTACAGAGATTATCAGCGTATTCAAAAAGACATTGTTTCATTCGCTGTTTTTCAGGATTTGTTTAATTCTTCATTGCGAGGTTGGTGCACCCACAAACTTTGTGCCCTGCAACCCACTCGTTCAAGATCAATCAGCATAAAATAACTTAAAATAAATTTGAACAACATAAATTGCAAAATTATCACTGATATATAAATTGCCTCAGTTTCTAACAAATTTTAGACTTATTCATCATTTAATAAGTTATCGCCCAATCAAAAATATGCTCAATTGTACTCCTTACCAAAATGGATTCGTAAAAAACTTGAATAGGAAAGATTCACGGAATTTATTAGTGAAAAAACTATAGGTCTATGTTGAGAAGTTATGATTTACTTCGCAGAATTCATTCTAACAGGTAAAACCAAAACACTTGCTTTTCTTTTCGGATGTGAATTAGAATAACGAATTTTCCTTTCACAGCAACTCAGCTTTCTGACGAGCTTCCAAAAAATTTGTTGTAACTGAAACGATCAGGAATTCAGGAGAGGCACAACCATGATGAAAATCTAATGAAATGTAAATTAAAATTCAAGTTACTCGAAATAATAATTGATAACCCTCACTCCAAAACGAAAGACTCCATAGTGATATATTATCTGCAACTGGCATCATCATAAATGCAATGTCATTAATTAGGTAGAAGTTTCCGTGCTAATCTAACTCTTGCAACTCGCACTCATTCCGCTATTCGCAATCATGCAGAAAAGTGTGATCTTCCAGCGCGCTTGGACGATTTTACAGTAATGGCCTCGACGTCTGATTCCACAGAGCTTCGCACTTCAGAATCCTTGTTCATTTTATGAAATAAACTTGTTTTATGCGGTACTCAGTGCGCATTTCCTCTGCAGTCAGTTTAGTGTTCCAATGACTGTAAATTGAATGTTATATTCTTATGTTTGCGTACTTTACGAACTTTAAATTTCCATTTCAGGTGTTGAAAATGGCTGATAAGACCAAAACGTTCACTTTTAATCTTTAGCTTCCCCTCTACCGTTGTAATACTTTTCTTAATAAACAATGACGAACTTGAAAGTAGCCTTCCATGTTTTTTTACAGTGAAACTTTGCAAAAAGCCAAACAATGACCAGCTGAATTAATTACGCTTACCGTTAATTAACCTGAACAATGCAGTAAAAATGCTCTACTTGAAAGTGTGCAGAGAATATAAATATATTTTCTAAAAGTGACATGACTTTCTGCACCGATTGTTACGAATAACTTTTCACTAATTTTCACTCTGAGAGCAAATAAACATGATCAAAAGAATCAACATCATTTGTGACGTCAATAGAAGAACAATTGCAGCATACAGAACTAATGTAAAACCAAGCTGTAGTGATGATGCGGTCGCCGATGGTCGCTTTATGTCTATCGTGTTGCAGGATCTGCATTCTAATTGTGTTAACAAAATTGTACCTGTATTGTTTGTGCCTGCATTATTATATATGATGTATCGTCTGTAACGGATTGTACAGTTCGTTACAGGATAAGCCGTGTGTAACAGGGTGTACCTTCTGCCACATGATATACCACGTGTTATAGAATATACCGTCTGTTACAGGATATGCCGTCTATTACAGGAATATCATCTCTTACAAGATGTACCATGTCTTCTTCCGTACACTGAGGCGTCATAAAAGTGACTATTTAAACCAGCAAAATCACATGCAGACAAGAAAATGCTGAAGATATCAAGTAAAGACTTTTGTAAAAAAAATGATCAGGCAAATGTTTTCTTTTTGATTCGGTTGAGTGAGTGCTATTAAATTATAGTCACTAACGTATTGATATTTCCTTACTTTCTCGTAGTTATTCGAAATGGGCTCGTAAATTCCCCGAAAAAATGAGCTCGCAGTAAAGCCATTTAGGTGCATTACATTAATGAATTCGTGTCGAAGTTATTAGAAATATGGTCCTCAGAATGGACTCCGTTGCCAGGCTCACCAGCGCACGCCGCACGTAAAGGTTTCATGCTCTGCTAACACACAGGAAGCGAACAATTATTCAGAAGCGGGGGAAGGAATGAATTCATCATCAAAAACAAACGAAGTAAAAAGTTCTCTATAAAACTAAATAATAGTTGTTATGGAAAATTGAAGGAGCATCTAATGAAACGTTCGTTCTACTACAAAATTCACCGTCTGAAGAAGACGGTTAGGGAAAATAAATTTCGCTAATTACATGTAGTATTAAGGCCTCCCGAGGCATGCGAGCATTGCTGGGTGTCTCGAAAGTTCGGAAACCAAAGAAGGGATTCCAAAGTTGCCGAGCAAAACATTTATTCGTAGAATGCTGCTACGGACTTTTTGCGAAAGTTTGCTGCCTGCCCACTCGGTTGCTGAAGTTTTCATTCGGAAGTCGCGGCTGTTCGCGCCTGAAATACAAATGTGTCGCGGGTTGCCCGAACTCTGTCCCTTTTACTGCGCCGACTCTCTCTTACTTTGAAAGACGCCTCAGTGAGAACAGGAAGAAACGACAACAAAACGAACAGTGATATATCCTCAGATTTCTGTCCACGTTCCTCGAGTCATTCTAACTGAGCATCGTATGTAAGTCTTACTCTACAGATCAGATAACGTTAATTGTCGTCTTGTATAATGACGGGAAAAATTGCTTAAGAATTGCGTTAAAAATTCATGAAATAAGACGATGACATTTCTCAACGAGTGCTTGGTGAGCTTTATCTTCAAGAATACTGTCTCTAGTTTTGATTAACGTTCAAAGTCCTGGTTGCCAGCAAACATCAAGACTAGGAAAATTAGATGCGAATGCATTCAATAAAGATGCTTATTCAGATCCAGCTTGAAAATTAAAAAATTTTTAGTCTCGGTCTCAAAAATTAATTTGGTGTTCCTAACAACTACACTTAAAATGTTAAATAATGCCTGAGGATCATTAACTAAGACGTGGTCAGAAAATAGCTGCAACTTAGCTGTACTCTAGTACATACTGCTGCTCGTAGTATGTATTGGAAGTGGCCAAAGTCTCTTCAGAACTTCCTTTGGTCCCCACTCTCCAGCCCATTCTCCTTGTACGTGATATCATATAAAAGTTCGAATAAAAAAAGACAGGTAAGAGACCGTAAATTCCTTCCGACTGTGGTTTTACCTTACGCTAGACAACCTGTAACCCTCAGGTTCACTATTTTGAAGTACCGTTTCAGCCCCTATCGATTATTCCCTAATACCTTACAAATATCTAAAGCCAATGAAAATAAGTCATTTAATTTAGTTCCCATGAGCCGGAACCCTGATACGATACAAACCGTTTATCTAAAGCGAGGTATTTTTCACGAGTGTACGAACAAAGGAGCAATTAAGAAAGTAATCCCGCATTTTCATTTGCATAATACAAAAATTTTCACTCAGCCCGCGTTACTGTCTCTTTCACAAGACCCGCGTGATAAAATAAACTCCTATCCACGAGTCGCCCGAGTAATCCCCAGAAATCTACGAGCACGGCGAGCCAGCGAGCTCAGCCCTCATTAGGGACGACACCACCCCCGTTTAGTATGCATGGAGTCTTTAATTTTTACTTACCATAAATTTAAGCCCAGTTCATCTCCACTGAGTTTACTGAGCGCCTGCCGCGAATTTATGAAAAGAGGGTAGATATCATTTCAAAAAGTTTGATATTTCAATGTAAATTTTAAAATGACTTTTTTAACCCCCGGATTGCATTCCCACTTTTCTGTAGAGTGCAAAAAATACAAGTGTGTTTTCGGTGCACATGGATAGCTTGGACAGCTCTGATGCTACGATCACACTAACATTATTAACTGTCTGATCGTCCTATTTTCCACGCCACTTTTACTCTATTGTACATCAAATCGCATGTTACAGGCTGGTAACCCACGCAAACCCTGAGTCCAGAGAGGAACTTAAAAGTGTGACCTTCTTCTAAAAACTGGATTTATTGAAGAGGATATCGGAACTCTACTTCTAAACTATCATGAGCTTTCAAAATTTGGGTTCGGAAATTTTTTGTTGTGAAGAAACCTAGAGCAAAATGATGGTTTTTGCTACTTATTTCAGAATTCTGATTACAAGACGACACAAGACGCTGTTTTTCTTAACTTGAGCAGAAGGTTCCAAAAATTCCTCGCCGTGTCTGATAAAATCCTGATTTTGCGAAGCGTCCGAAGCAAAACTGATTCAAAGAAGTTGGAAAATTTTAACCCATGTTTTCCCATCGTCCGTTAAACTTAAACGAACTTGAATGAATAAGAAAATCTAAGCTAAAGCTGTAAGCGTGTATTTACGCTGTTGCTCCAGAGAGCTACGATGAAACTTTTCATGAGAACATAAAATTTATATGAAGTCTCTTGATCCCTCGAAATAAAAACGGCGCTTCCATCTTCAACCAAGGAGGTAGTAAAGTGGATCAAAACTGAGCAGTAATTCATTGCGACACTTTATGTTCTAAAACATAAAAGAATATAGAAAACCGTTAGCATTTTGTCTGGCATGTGATTCCGTAAATTGTAAATTTGATGATAAAAGTTTTAAAATATTTCTTATAAAAATTCGATCACAGCGTGTGGGAGCAGGCAAGAAGAGCTGCTCCCTTAGGTCATAGAAATTCTGTCTTCGGAAGCTAGGTCGAATGAGCGTCCATTTACATACTTATGTACCATGTATTTGTACAATGAACCGTATTTGATTCAGGAATTACATTTTTACTGAGGTTAAGAAGAAATTGCTGGACTCCCGGAATGATGTACGCCTTACATCTCCATGAATTTGGTTCTGGTTGACGGAAGAATTTTATGAAATTTATTAAATGAGAATTAGCGTCGCCATACCAGCGGTACACTATTAAATATAGCATATCCCCTGCAGTGCAGAGCAAGTAAGACACTCGTACGCTGTGTGACGTGAAGCATTAGGGCTCAATTTCAATTAAACCAATGCCTGGTTTTTGGGCGACCTTGCACTTGCTCTTCATGGAGGGTGACATTCCCACTTTGAATTCGTGATCAAATTAGTCATTACTTCTGCAGCTCGTCGCATATTCATTCATTGATTGTGAAATTCCCATTTTGAATTCGTAATTTCTGCCGCTCATCCCATAATTAAATTAAACATTCGCAGAATTAGAAGAGCCACAGGAAGGGCAGGAGCGGACATGTTAAGATGCTTACACTCAGAAAAATGATCACGTGAGCGCACGTGCTCACCTGTAGTTCGTACTGGAAAAGATATGCAAACGCAGGCCTGAGGATGCATGTTAGTATTTAATCTTTAAAATTGAAACATTTCCTGCGTGCAATTTAATTTTAAAATTCTATTAATTGGAAAATAAGTAAAAGGAACGTTTTAAGGACTGACAGTTAATCAAAGAGATTTTATTTTGGGGATAATTTCGGATTATTTTAAAGCGGAGCGATAAAAATCTGCCCATCTCTGAATTTCATAATATATTTCTGTTTATTACTGTCAATTTCTTCTGGAATTCAACTCCATCGACAAAAATAGACCTAAAGCATTAGAGGGACGTAAATTATCACCTCTTAGGGCACAATTGCACCGAAACCTGTCCCAGATTCCTGTAAGGCCTCGGCTGCGTAAAGCGGCGCTTGCTGAGCACAAGCAGTCAATTAAACAACTCAGGCAACAAGTCAGGCAGAAGCGCCATCATTTTGGCGAGCTGAACGAATACACGACGGTAAATAACACATGTAAGGTAAATTGTACAATTTTTCTAACAAACATTATTTTTTAATAAAAAAATGCAAAAAAAATAATATTTAATTTTGGGGTTACTTTAGGGTAATCTAATTATATTACCTTACAGCCTGACGCACTATTATCATATTTATCTAGGGCTCTCTTCTCTTATCATAGAGCAGCGAATGATTTAACCTATACTGTTTCCAGAACTAAGAAGCAAAACGTCAGAACTAAGAAGTAATGCCAAATTAGGAAATCAAAAATAAGAAAGACTCTAAATACACACAACAAGCAAGAGGTTCTAAGAAACATGTTGAAATGTCTCTATAACCTCTTGTCTCTTAGAACCTCTTGCTTTTGGTGAGTACGATTTTTCTTTTTTTGAATTTTTGATTTTGAATTACTATATCCATTTAGTACAACCCCGTTTTTTGGGAATATTGTTTTAATAAAAAACTTTGCATTGCAGATTTCGTTAAAAGTGAGCTTCTGATCGAAACGTTCCAACTAAATATTTATTACGATTTTTCTTTGCTATCTCGTTCCTAAATTACGTTAGGTTACTTACGTTGCGTTAGGTTAGGCAAATAGTGTTATATGACTAGTCATTACATGAATGAACCGAAATTTTAGTCATTTCCAGCAAAGGCTGATTTCACCTTTGGCTGCAACATCTGGACCCATAAATACTGGAGACACTCAAAAGATACGTTGGGTAAGACATAGAACTCGAAAACTGATTCCCAGTTATTTTATTATTTGCTTCCTGTGGCGGTCTTGCCGCTAGTTTATCGACGTCGGTGAACCAAATGCATGGCAAAATTATAACTTATACTATGCAAACCTACTCACCTACAGTCTTGTTTTGGAGCCGTGCCCTGCAGCGCTTGCATGTTTGCATGCAGCTGACAGCTGAGTCGCCGGAGAAGCGATGCTTTTAAATTTGCAATAAAAACTTGCTGTCGGTAGGAGAGTTTGTTATGTTTACTCAGAACCAAAAGATGGAGATTTGAGTTGTCCGTCAGTCTTCCAAAACAGACTTGTATCAACGTAGTTAAGGGTTACAAAAAAATACTATTCGCACTAAGAAAACCGCTCTTATGATTGTTTGAATATGCTATGTGTTCGAACAAACAAAAGGAATATTTATGATTGTAAAATCAATTATTCTTCGATCGACAAAAATCCTATTACTGTAACAGGAAGCTAGACAGTTTGACTTCAATTGTATATTTCGGATCTTCTTAAAGTGTCAACTACAATACAAAGAGACACGACTCCTCCAAAAAAATGGAACATGCCTCTCAGAACTGCAGCCTTGAGTGTTTCACCGCCGCTCGCGAGACCACCAAATCGCTGCAGTCATTTCATATGATTGCCGTACTTTGTTAACATGAATTTCTGGACCTAGCGTGGCTGAAGCTGACTCATGCTATTTGTTCGAAGTACAGGATTAAAACTTTGTAAACGAAGATAAATCTGCGCGTAGTGTGGACACCTGAGATAAAGCGCGCGGCAATGTGATCTCGCTCATTGTCATGGTTAGTAACGCGAAATGAAAAAAATATTTTTTTTAAATGCATGTGTGATTCAATTTTATGTAATTTCATTTCAAGTTCAAATTACTTGCGTCTATTCTTCCTTTCATGTTTTTTAAACTAAACTAGGAAATTTATCGGATCCTTTTGCCGGAACCTGCAGTAGATTGCGGAACTGGAATGACGGTACGCACAACTAGTGAAACAGAGGGCTGGATAGTTCCGTCTTTTCTCAATGCTAGTTAATGCAACACAAATTTGTTCAAGATTCAGTAGTTCCCATGGGAGCATTTTTCCCACGCTTGGTTTTGCATACTTAATAGCATAAATTATACGAACTGATTGAGGTAAAAATTTCCTTTCAGTCCCTTTAAAACGTTCGTTCTTTGTACCCTGAAGTGGTTTACGCAGCGAAAGTTTTATCAAATAAGCCTACAAAACTGTGTCTAAATGTGGAGAAATAGTTTGTTTCCAAGTGAATATTCATTCAGTACATGAGCTATTTGAATAGTTGCGGAGAGAGATAAACATGCGTTCGTTTTCCTGAAATTTAATATTGGGTGCAAATGTGCACTTTATATAAGTTTGTCGAATTCAATGCTAAACTTCACTGAAACAACAGCTACTTCATAAGTTTCTATATCTATTTACTCACACAACGCGAGTGAACTCATAATTGCAGTCAATACATCCGTAAGACACGTCATTCCAAGTTATTCAAGATTTTATATTCCCTGACAAAGAATTTACGCGGCAGTACTTTTTTCAAAGAAAATGACCGACGACTATGAAAAGCTTCAAAATTTTTCATTTGAGGAATAGCCAACTAGTATCATAGCGTAAATGAACCAACTATCTAAGTACCAATACAGCAACCTTTCACACGTGTCTAAAAAGGAACAAATTTCGTCTCTAAATTCTGACAGGTTCCGAAGCATCACAGCGGCCAAAGTAATACGAAGTTTTCTAGCAACAAACTATATGATCTTCGTTGTTGGGAGTCTTGCGATTCCTAAATAATTTAGCTAGAGCTGTTATAGGACAGCAACAAATGAAGGATAATTTTGGATGAGCCCATTGGTCCTTGGCTGGCGGTGTGCCCTTGACCTACGTTGGTCGACTCAAATCATGAAGAGACCCAGACGCTGCTAGACGGGTTCAAAAAAGGGGAAGAGGCAGACAGGACAATGTTCCGGGAAACAGCATCAAAATAGCGAAGATAGTGTAAATGAGTGGAATTAATGCGTGAAAGACATAAACTTGGCGCAATGTCAGAGAAGTGTAGCGGAGAGGTGAATCAAATGTGCTACAAAATAATAGCAGTAGGAGGTAGTCTATTTCAAGAAGATGGCTTACATTTATCCAATTATATTCAAAATAATGACTTTAGGAGGCAGCCTGGTCAAGTGAGAGTGTGAATTTTTATCCATTCATATGACATAATAGCAGAGCAAGGCTGCCTAGTTTAGTTGATGGCTTCCATTTTTATCCTAGCCTTCGTCTCCTCTCGAGTCCTGCACAGTGAGGGATTGTANGCCCGGGAGCGACGCTTCAATCGACCATCCGCGACGAGAGTCAACGCGTTGTACCGCACTCATCTTTTTTGGCCGCTCGGTCGCTACGACTAGGTAGGCGTGCAGTGCATGACAAGATCGCTCTCAATTGATTTACGAAGTAGGCACTTATTAACTGAACTTTTGCGGACACCGGCTGTGGTGGCAAACTGTTCAGCAACAAAAATACGAACTAAAATCTTTTCTACCTCGTCTAACATTTATATGAAAAATTACAACGACATGGCATTTTAAATAACTAAAGAAATCTTTATCTTTACTCATTTATGTTCTATTATGCAAACTTCGTGCAACTATTCCACAATATACTAATACACAGTTGTTGTTTGCATAATCAGTCTCTCTGTGACGCGCTCAAGGATTGAGACAGGAGAAAATTAACGTGTCCGTCGTCCTAAACTAATGGCGAGACTGTCAGCCAAGGCAGTCCGTATGAGTGATACTGAAAATAACATTATTACATGTCAGAGTTACAGTAAATAAACGAGCATCTCAAGAATTTAACGTCATTCGTCCCATAATTTTTAGCAGGGTGTTCCTACTAGCTCTGTTGCATTGCCTAAATAATACAAAAAGTTTTACCTGACAGAGCGCAGTAAATACGGTTTTTACTTTGATCACCATCATGTAACGGACAATTCAAATCTTTGAATTGTCATGTAACGGATTCTTCAAATCACCAACTGTGCAATGCTAATGCATTGCACAGTCGAGAAAATCTATCATAATGAAATGATAGAAAATCTATTGTGTTTACTGACTACTTCTTCTGCATTTTAGTAAAGGGAACACCGTCGTCTTCTTCGTTTTCCAGCAGAAAAAGTTATCTCTTTGAGCTATAAGCTAAAGCTTTTCGTGCTCCATACACAAAAGCTGTCTCAAAGCGGTTTTCGACGCCCGATTATTTTTTCTATTCTGAAATTTGACAGCTCTAATCTCTGCCGACAGTCAGAGGAAGCTGTTCGGTTCACCAGGCTAAAATAAGATAAGACAAGACAACTTTCCATGGAGCCCGAAGAAACGCCTGGTCCGAGCCAGTCGCGGCTGTGGGGGACGTTTTCAGGCAGGCCGGACTGTGGTGACGACTCATCAGAACACGGTCGTTGGTGAACAAAAAATTTTCCTAGTGTATTCGTGAGCATTTACGATGCAAGCACTTGATTATGCATTCTTGAAGACCAGTAGCTTTGTTGTGTATTATTTTATAAGTTTCCCCCTGCTTAGGAACTTTTGCTATTATAAAAAGAGGTCCGAAAATGACTGAAGTATGAGTATGCTCTCGTAGCAAATATAGATTTCGAAATTCGTTTCGTCTTGACAATCGGTGTTTATTGGCCCACGTGCTTCCATTTATTAGTTTTGGTATAATTCTTTGCAGCAGTTCGTGAGTTTTTTCAATTGCATTTCTGAGCGTTGCTTTATCACAGAAGCTCTAATTTAATTCAACTCGCCTCGCGCTTGTTCGTCGAGCATAACGACGCCACCAAACTCCGAATCCACACAGAGAACGTAAGCCGTTGGGTTGTGAGCCAACATCTCCTCAAAATGCACGCTGGTTTTCGTGATGCACTGACTAATATTTTAATAATCATTCTTCTCAAAATTTAGTACCCGAATTTGATATTCAATTTATTCACTACAGCCTCATAAAAGTTACCCGGAAACATCCACTACAAACTTCTAGAAGCAATTGCAGCCAACGTCTCCCTGGGAGACGATAAGTTCAACTCAGGTCCACATTACAACGAGGGTCTGTGCGAAATAACAGTCATAATAAAGGCAATAATAATGCAGATGTCACACCTCGAGTGTCTGGAGAAGAGAAAGTAACTTTCGAGCGCTATGCCGTCAGTGGACTTCTTCTGAGGCACCTGGTCCTGAAAGTCTACGGCATGACTTTTGCACAGAGCCAACATGACGTCAATTATTTTGAAGACCAACTTTACTGGTGCTAGGAATTTTCAGTAACATTGCTAAACATTGCTAATTTATTGTTCAGTCAGATGAATTTCGTCTGACACACGAAACGTTTACCCGTGGTTCAGAAACGTGCATTGAACTTTACTCTCATTCAGGTCGTCCTGCACATTGAACTTTACTCACTTTAATTCGTCCACTGTCCCATGACGCACAGGTGCGTCAGCTGCTATATTCCAACTTTCAGCTCGCCTACAATTTAGTTATGTTTAATTGCTATCATTAGGTCTGGCCTCTGACGCACATGTGCGTCTTCGTTGATGATGCATGGGCTATAAGTGCTTCCACGTTGTGGAACCGCTACGATGGGAAGAATTGTAATTCAAATGCACATTAATGAAACAGTTACGTTAGTATGAAACAACAAAACTAACTTTCCTGGGGGCACCGCATGCATTAACTTCTTCTCAGGCCAGGACAAGTTAAATCGTTTTTCCAAACTCCAATTTTTTAGTTTTGTGTGAGCAAATTCGTCAAATGTAAGATTTGATGCAAATGATATAAAGTTGCCACGAGTTTATTCGCCCTTCCTTAACCTCTCTCAGTGCAAACCGATCATTTCTAACCGTACTAACACTCATACATTTAGAGCAGTCTTTTCAAAATTGTGCGTTTTCAGCAAAACACCTGCCGGAGAAGGGACTATCTTGTGAGTGTTTTCTATGAGATAAATGTGTAAAATGCAACAGTATAGCTGAACATTGATGGGAAACACTTAAGTGTATACGTAGTTAACCTATTTTCCCAGTCTTTCGAAAATGGATTGAGAAATGATCGTTGAAAGTAATTGTATTCATGAAGGGTTTTTATGATAATTAAAAACGATTGCAGTCTGGACGGAAAAGTACGATGCTTTGTCGCTTTGATTCATCATCAACAATGAAAATATTTTCATAAAGCTACATGAAGGATGAGATCTTAAAATGGAATGAGAGTAATTGAGATATTGAATCGCAGCCATATTGAAAATAACTAAATAGAATTCATTAAAACAAATGTTATGAGCTCGGACTAAGAGCAAGCAAAAATGTCCAGTATTTTCACTAATTCGCACAGCAGTCTCAAGTTTTTGTGCGCGTCAAGAACATCCGACGGTGAGCAATTTTCTGGACCGTTTTAAAAATCCCCCTAATAATGTCTCACCAGTAAATCAAGCACGTTCCGCCTGAAATCCTGTGTACACTATCAATGAGCCTACAACATTTAAGGAGAATCTTCGAGGAGGATTGAACGCAGGCGTCGTGTGAAGTGCCCACGGCGCGTCGTAAACCCGGCGTGAGGGGCCGCCAGGGGGCTATTAAAAGACACTCTCGATTGAGATCCTCGAACCGCTCGTGTTTTGAAATCCCGAGTGGAAATATTGGATGAAATCACCGAAAGAGGAAACTAAGATGCAATAACTTGGGAATAATATATGTTGAGCGTCACTCTAAAAAATAGACTCATCCAAAATAAGTTTTGAGTGTCAATACAAACTTTATACTCGGAAAGTGAGACTTGAATTGCACAAAACTCCAAGTACAAGTTTCTTGGAGAAGCAGACTGACTATGAATACATAAACTAGTTTTACACAAAAGCTCTAACAGTCAAAGTGTCCTGGACTACGTAGCTTAAATTATCCTGGATTATTGTGCGCAGTCATCTGAACAACCAATTTTACTCTTATTTCTGAAGGATATACACATGTTTTGATGGTGATAGAATAATCGCACCTGTATTTTACATGCGTCTAGAAAAACTCTTCTTATGAAAAATGAAAATTAGATACGACATTCCCTCCCCCCCCTCCCCGGGTCAGTACGGTAGCTGTTCCAGTTGAAATTATGTTATTTAAACAAAGAGAAGAATTTCGTTTTTTCGATTCCGTGTATATTAATCGCACACTTCGTGAAATGTGTCTTACGCATTAAGATAGTATTTGTAGCAATACTTACATACTGTTTAAAAGTGGTATCTGTAGCAAGCAATGCTTGCACACTGTATAGCGATGGAATTGTAGTAACACTTGTGTTTGCACGAAATTAAATTCACATAAAATACTAAAATATGTGTATAATTTTAAAGCTTATATCACATGGGTAATCATTAAGAACAAAAGAAGACGAGAGAAACATTTACTCGGTTAATTTTTGCCTCGCATGTATTTACAATTTCATCCAGACGTTTGCGGGGCCTGTCAGTGCACCCCGGCTTGGATTTTTCCCCCTTGCTCATAAATTTCAACAGCTTCTGACCGCCAGGCTGCTGCCAATCAGTAGCCCGAAATTCCCCACTAGAATATCGACAAGCCTCGAGGTTTAGGATCTGGATTTTCGTGATCTGAAACGGTGAGCTTGCAGCAGCCGCTTCATTTCCTGCTGGTGTGTTCGTGGTCTCAGTTTTCATGACCCAGAGAGCTCAATCCTCAAGTCTTATTTGCAAAGGAAATAGAAAGCAATAAACATCAACGGACTTCTCTCGGATATTGCAGCGTGTCCGGGCTTTATTCCAGTCCTGCGTGGGCCGGGACTAGGTGTAGGCTCCGAGTCCCCACCGGGTGGAGGAGGTAGCGGCACAGTAAACGATCCTGCTGTGTCGTATTTGGTTTTGTGTTGGTAGTAGAGCCACTGCATGACATCACTGCACGTAATGTCATGCAGCACGACATTACTGCATGTCGTGCTGATGTTCATTTCGTATAGAACTGTGGGAAAAAGTGTCACGTTGAGCCAAATTACTAATCCAATAAGGCTGCATGTAGCTTCGTCCAACAGACTAACAGCATCCTTACATATGTGTATATGCGATAAGGCTGCATTTCGCATCGAGCAAAAACTTAGGAGCATCCTTATGAAAGTGGATTTGAACTCCATATCGACGATAAAGTTTCAAATTGGCAAAGTTCGTTCAATCAGAATTGCAATGAGAGCCAGCGAGATGGTGCGTGGAGGCAGACGCACGAGTGTGACCACCCAGCTGCCGTGTCTCGCAAATCTCTCCAGGCAATGGCAACAAATTTTCCGCGTCTTTTTTTCACTTCACTAGGTTTTAATGTCATTTCTGCATCATGAAACTGAAGTGGAAATAAATTATGACTACCTAATGACTATGACTGCTTTGCGACCCGATTCGTAAATTGAGAAAAGAATAAAAAATTCGGAGAGATAATCATTTTGCTCCACAATTTCTCATTCCTAACTTTCAAACAAAGGACAGTAGGAAATAATAATGTAAAACTTGTTTCGATGAAAGCGAGCAAATTATCGATGAGAAAAACGAACAAAGTCGTGCCATGATGTGCCGTGATTGACAGCCTTTGAGTGTCCCCACCTTCATTAATTAAATAATTTTCTTTATGCGGTGCTTCAACCATAAATATTAATATTCTGAGCGTGATTCAAATGAATCGGGGAAATTCTGCGTTACAATCAGTAAAGTTAATAATACGGATTAAATTAACAATGGCTAGCAGACTTTTTCAATGCTCAACAAACGTAAACAGCTAACCTAGACAGCTGAGCCCCCGCCCCAACCCCCTGGCCCACACGGGCTGCTGGATCTCCGCTGAATTCTGCTGAACTGGAATGGCTCTTCTGCTCCTTTGTTAGCGGTTTTGATTCCTTAAAAAACGCATAAAGCAGATCCTCGGCTTTGGTTGATTACTTAATTAACTAATGAAAGGGCTGTCAAAGGGGTTTGCTGTGTTTGGGTGTCTGAATTAAATCAAAGGGAGTCAAAAGCATAATTCAAATTACTCTGCAGACACTATTGCTCCTTTCTCTATAGGTTCCGAATTTTGTGATTTTGAACGAGCAGAAATTCTTAGTGCTTCGTGATGTTAGCTTTTAATATTAATCAAAGTATTATAAGATATTCAATAGATTTTGGGAGAAGTATGCTAATACCGCGTAAATAATATGCATGGGATTTTAAACTTTTTAAAATGTTAGCTTCATTATTGTTCTAACTTAAATCCACAAAAGAAGGTCTGAAAACAATCCTGACATTGATCTGTTCTTTTGGATACGGAAGTCATATGTTAACTGAAATATTTAAATGAAATTAAAGCCTGAAAAATACTTTCTGCAAAAGATTTTAAATTTCTGGACCAAGTTTAAAAGTGAGAAAAATTTAAAGAACTGAGTTACGATTTTTGAATAAAGTTTCCCGTTATATTTGTTTTTATAAGAGAAGTTCATGTGAGCCGCATTCACGCACGAACAGAGCACAAATGAAATATTAAAATTTCATGAGATTAAATTTCAATGTTTCAATTTTGAGGGAGTACGTTTTATGGCAGAACACTACAGTGTTGAAGATGCGGCCTTAAACTTTGGAGATCACGTATCCTAAATTTCAATTGCTCTCATAATTTACTAAACGATTCTCTGAATAATTTAAGCCTAAAAGGTTGTTAATGAAATCATTTTTCGACCGATTTCGCTTAGTAATACAGATAAAGTTTTCTGTCACTTTGGAGCATACGTGTTGGATAAACAAAGATACTTTCGCCTTTATTCTCGTTCGATTCGGTAAATCGTTAATTCAATTCGTTAAATTATCGGGTTTTTCTGCTTGAAAAAACCCTTCTATAACCTAACAGATGTAAAACTTAAAAACTACGCCATTGAGGATCTGTTTTTCCAAATTAGTATTACCTTTACTCGGCTTACAGGTAAGAATACCAATATTTTTTTCTAGTGTGTTAAAGGCAGTGTCATACCTTGAGCTTTAGAATTCATATAAGTAAATTATGAATTATGGGACTGAAAATATGTAGCTCTTCTATGCTCTCTCAACAGGTTGTTTTTGAAGGTCGAGTCTAGCACTCGTGTGCAAGAAGGGCCTTAACCACATCTTCACTGAACATCTACTTCCGCGGGTAATACTGAATAATGAGAAAATAATTATCGAGTTTGAACAATATTAGTCACGTTCTACAGCATGCGTTAGCTGAACTATTGTTTACCTCTGTACTTAAATATACTCGAAAGTTATTGCTTCTGCTTCACAAGGCAATGTCGTGCAACAATACTTATGTCGTGCATGAACATCCCCGAGGGAATTTTTGCTGTCCAGTGGCTCATGATGACCCATTACTCGCTGAGTGCTTCCTAGAGAGGCCACAACGCGGATCAGGAGGATTTGTTCTTTGCAAGTAGCCTCTCCAAGCCGTCATAGAACCTCCCTCTGTCTGTGCCTGTGGGGTGCATCCATCGTTGACTCAAGTGGTTAAAACAAGG
>VOMN01014343.1:0-15715 GCA_014899125.1 Orchestia grillus
TAAGCCTGATTTCAAGACTAGGTTTCAATTCCGCCCTATTTTTGTAGCCCACAATAGTCCTAGTATTAAATATCCATTTTAGAACACTTGCCAACTAAAGAATATACTGTAGATAATTCTGACAAATTTGTCTCTGACTTGTCAAAGATACCTAATACAAACGACTATTTTATGGTTTCCCTCGATGTTGAAAATTTGTTTACTAGTGTGCTTGTGGGGGAAACTATAGAAATATGTCAGGACAATTTATTTTGCGGTCATGGACTTTTTTCCGGCATGAACAGAATGCAATTCAAAACTGTGTTAGAACTTTCTGTTTTAAATTCGTATTTACTTTTGATACCAAATTTTAGCAACAAATTCAAAGTTTAGGTATAGGGCTACTTCTTGGTCCCACATTTGCTAATATTTTCATGTTTTTTGAACGCAGATGGTTACATGAATGTCCCATTAGTTTCAAACCGGTATTTTACCGCAGAGATGTTGACGACACTTTTCTTTTATTCAATAACAAATTCCAGGCTGATGAGCTCCTTAAAAATTTTTAGTAGCAAACATCTTAACATTAATATCACGATTGAGTATGAACAGGATAGCCAACTTTCATTTCTTGATGCGCGTATCCGAAAAAGCAATGATAAATTTTCATCATCCGTATATAAAAAAACACTTCTACTGGATTAGGAATAAGTTTTTTTTAGCTTCTGTCCCCTTGAGTATAAAATCATTAGCACAAGAACATTAATCAGCAGAGCGTACAAAATTTGTTCTACCTATGTCTCTCTGCATGGAGAGTTTTCATTTTTAAGAAGGTTTTTTACCGTTAACAGGTTTCCTACTAGTATTTTTTGATTCTGTTGTTAAAAATTTTTAGACCAGCGGCATCCTCCGCCAGTTTCATCAAATATTTCAACTCCTTCAAAATTTCATTTTACTTCGACTCTTTTCGGTCGGCAATCGGAAAAACTACGTATTGATGTACAAAAGCTTTTAGAAAAAATTTTCCCCAACAAAAAATTCCTAATTGTCTTGACTTATAAATTTACAATAGGTTCAAGTTTTCGCTTTAAGGACCAGCTTCCAATGTGCTTGAAATCTAATGCTGTTTACCTGCTTAGTCGAGCACAGTGTGCAGCTGAGTACGTGGACAGTACGTCCCGTCCTCTCTTCATTAGAACCAAGAGCATTCTGGCCTTCGTCACCGAACTGGAAAACCCCTAAGTGAACCCCCTCAGTCAGCAATCGGGCGTCATGTTGAAGGCTGTAAATCATCTTTGAACCCTGAATATTTTCGTGTTTAAATTCCATCTCCGATTTCTATAGTTTGCGCATTTTAGTGGCCTTGTATGTTTTTAATTGCAAGCCCAAACTAAACGATACCAATAGTGCATACTCGTTAGAACTGGTTGATCGATAATTTCTTTCTTTATTTAAACTTTACATACATATATTTTCCTTTTCGTCTATTCACTATTCAAATGTCTCCAAAAATGTTGTAGTAAACTATATACTTTTTGTTACAGATATCTCTGACGATGAGTCTTGTGACTCAAAACGTTTGATTTTTATTACATGTTGGACAAATATTTTTAATACATGACTGCTTTCGGTGCGGCTCTTTTTGCCCTTTTTTTTATTTCGAAACTCTTTGCTTCTCGCAACCCTAGCTTGTTCAGATAAACTTGAGTTATTTTAGCAACGACTTCAGTTTCATGAACCAAATGAATATTCCAGAAATATTCGAATTGACTACATCTACTCTTTCAGAGTTTCCGAGAAAATAGTTTCAGTTTTAGAACTCAAGATTTCAAGAAAATAAGAGCCCACAAAAATCTCTGGGTGAGCGCGTAGATCATTATTCTATTTTTTTAGCCCAGTGGAAATCACAATGAAATTCAGGAAAATATTCTGCCGACTGAAGCTCATTGGACCCTCGCTTTTAATGAGCCTTTAGAGCTTCAATAAATTTCGGGAAACGCCAGCGCTCAGAAGCTCTCCATTACCTTGCTTTTTAGGACCGATCGTAATTACAACAAAGGAACGACTGGATGATTTATGAGGAGTCCGTTTCCTATGAATACTAATTACACTGGAACAGAAAAATCAAGATCTCTGAGGGCGGCTACATGGATTCATTTTGACATTCTGTGGTATAGTTTTTGAATGACTGAATGGTCTTTCAAAATATATCGGTATAATAATCTTTTGTTAACGAGGATCTTATTTCTTTGAAATTGGCAAGTCCAAGAATCGAATTAACAAAAAATACAGGCTTACTGTAAAGTTACGTTTGTTAAATACGGTGTCTTCTAACAAAATTACGATCTGTTTAGATTTCATGAAACTTGTATCATCATCGAGAAGAAGTAACTGAATGTTAACAAATCTAAGTGTTGGTGAATTCCTTTAGATATTAAACATATATTTTAGATTCAACTGGATAATTCAGACAAGTTATTTTTTATGTGTGTATAATTGTTAACGTGTATGAAAACATTTCTTTTTTTTTATTCGTATGTTCACATTCGTTTTTCAGTATATTCACAGAGCAAAAAGCTGAAAACAAAAGCTTAATCACTAGACATTTATCTTTAATCTGACATAAAAGAATATAAGATTAAAAATGTATATGAAATTAGAGCATTTGCAGCAAAAAAGAACATACTATTGTTTTATTAGAGATATTTTTCTCGCATTCTTGTGCAATCTAGAAATCGGCTCATCAGAAGACATTGCAAGGGAATTTCATTTTGCCTCACACAGAGATCAAATTCTCCTTATTTTAACCTGTACAAAACTCTGAAGGCCGAAATAATTTTTGAGAACGGTGAGGGATGCTTGCTGTGGAGAACTTCAAGATCGTAATTTTTGCTGAAGAAACCGGCGATCGATGCTAGAGATTTCTTTCAATTTTACGCACCAAGTATGAGTGTTAATCATTTTTTCTCAGAGGCAGAAATTTGAGCTTCTAGAAGTCATCAATGGCATCACACAAGGTATCCAGCAACCGTAGCGAGGCTTGTTCTATCTACACTCTTTCAGTTTAGTGTAAAGGTGAAATTAAATTTAAAATAGTTCATGTTTGGTTTAAAATACGACGGTTTATATTTAAAATAGGTCAACTTCAATTTAAAAATGTTCACCTACAATTTGTGATGGCTCTACTTTAACTTAAAATGTTTGGAGTTCGATTGAAAATAATTGAACATTAATTTGAAACATTACGATTTAATTTAAAATAGTCCTAATTATATTTAAAATAATTCTAATTTAAATGTAGACGGATCCAAAAAATGCTTCAAATTTTTGAGTAAATGTTCCATAAAAAATACATCATCTCTTGTATATGAATAAGTGTGAAGTGAAATGAGCAAATTGTGAAGTGTGTTGAGGTGTTGGAGTTTGAGTATGGCTGCCAAAATGACTCTGTATGTAAGTGTTGTGGTGCTTACTGTATTGGGGGAAAGGGTTTTTAGTGTTCAACAAATTCTTCTGAGGAGTTATGTTAAAGTAGCTTAGTGACGGTGAAGTGGCTACAGTGGTTTGGTGATGTGGTGAAATGGGTAGAGTGGCTTGTTGATGGTGAAGTGGGTACAGTGGTTTGGTGATGGTGAAGTGGGTAGAGTGGTTTGGTGATTGTGAAGTGGGTACAGTGGTTTGGTGATGGTGAAGTGGGTACAGTGGTTTGGTGATTGTGAAGTGGGTACAGTGGTTTGGTGATGGGGAAGTGGGTACAGTGGTTTGGTGATGATGAAGTGGGTTGAGTGGTTTGGTGATTGTGAAGTGGGTAGAGTGGTTTGGATTTGTTTTCAAATAGAATCGTCCTCTTTTAACAGTAACTTGAACCATTTTAAATAAAATAAAATTATTCTAAATTAAACTTAGACAGTTTTCAATTGAAGTTAAATAATTTATATCCAACTCATAATATTTTAAATTAAACTTGAGCTGTTTTAAACCAAAGTTGAACTTTTAAAATAGAAATTTAAATACTTCAAACATAAATAGACATATTTAAAATTAAACTTGAACTATTTTGAACTCAATTTCATCTTATTAAATTAAACTGAAAAAAGGTGCAGTTAGACTACCCACAACAATAAATGAGATAACTGAAACCGGAATGGTCTGCATGTGAGGGTCTCCCACGTGTTAACGTAATGAAAAATAAGAAAACCGAGTTCTTCTGGAATAAAGAACCGCGGATGAAGGCACATTATTCGAAGCACCGAGTTTCTCTTCCGTCTATACTTTTGGAGATCATGTATCAGAGCGGGCTATCAAATTTTAAAGGGCTTGTGCGAAGGGCAGTTTTAATTTTTCATCGACACTAAAGCATGCATATACTCAATTATAAAACCATGTAAATAGATAAAGAAATTTAACTGCGTAACACTTTTCGTACAAAAAATTTTGCAACCTTGTTAGAAACTTTCTGATGAGATATTAGGCGAGGAAGGTTTTGAGCGTAATTTAATGCAGCGTAATTGTGATGTTTTTATTATCGTCGATATCAATGAAACTTTCATTATCCTTTCAGATTCTACAGAAATTATACTCAAAATTTATTTTTATAAGGCCCATATATAGGTTTATTTTTAATGATGCGACGAAAAAGAATGTATAATAACTTTTGAAATACTCGAAGGATTTGAAAAACTGAAAGGCAACAGAATCCTGAGAGTTAAAGGCATTTTAATTAATTTTTGAAGACGATATTCTTCATGCACGGAGGCTGCTTATTGCGGCATTAATGAGTTCTGTTATAATTCACCGAATATCTACTTCGATATCTGCCTTGAGTTGGTATTGATCTGTCGGCTCATCACGGTTAGCTCTTCCCTTAGGTAAAGTATCCCCTGTAGATAAAGTATCCACTGTTAAAGTATCCCCTGAGTATACTTTATCATATAAAGCTGACATGTATCAGAATTTCATAGATACATAGTTTTTAAAAATCTGTTCGATATAGTAGGACTTGATGATGATTGATTTTGGTCCCATCATTAAAAATCACTCTGTATACATATGCAGTCCAAGTCATGAGCATTTACGGCAGGTTTACGCTACGAATTGAAGAAAGGGAATATAACAATTTCAACAGTATTATCACTCAAAAAGCATATAAAAATCACGTAGTGTGTGAAACCACATGCAGAAGGGGACTTACTCATTTAAAAAAACGACTTTAACCTGATGGATTAATCAAGAGATGGACGCTCTGAGGAGTTAGTTTCTGAAAAATAGTAAGCTGTTGTTGCTATAGATTTCACCATTACTACTAAAGAACTGAGAAGAAAAATTAAAGTCGTTCAAATGACTATCTGTCTTGAAATGAAAATGCTTGGTAAGATCTTAAAGTTTGGAAAATGGGTACCGAATGACTTGTCAGAAAACACTCTCAAACAACGTGTAGATTGCTGCGTATCATTGTGTTCTCATTAATTTCGAACACCTCCTATAGACAGGATCATTATTGAAGAAAAAGTAGATCCTATATAAAAACGTTAAATGCGAAAGGTAATAACTGGACCATGAAGCAAAACCCGATGTC
This sequence comes from Orchestia grillus, assembly GCA_014899125.1. Taxonomy (NCBI): domain Eukaryota; kingdom Metazoa; phylum Arthropoda; class Malacostraca; order Amphipoda; family Talitridae; genus Orchestia; species Orchestia grillus. The sequence continues at coordinate 5,555 of VOMN01014343.1, forward strand.
ACAACCTGGACGTGGCTCACATCCAATCTTGAGTGTATGGTGGGCCACGGGCAGAATTATTCGCCGCTGTTAGGTAACAATCAAGCCTTAACACCCGAAGTGTGTTGCCAAGAACTAAAAGACTGAGCAACTTTATAGAAAACATAGTCTTTATTGATCAATAATAAACGACTGATTCTGCCCCAGAACAACGCCAGATCCCCTACCGAAAGGGTTACTATCAATCTCACAAAAAAGGGTTTGGTTGTCTCATCCACTACATTCTAGTGACTTTGCTCTATCAGATTGTCATCTTTTCAGAAGCTTGCACAACCAGTTTGACAGTCTAAGGCTCACTTTATAAGGCAATATTGGAATAAAGTTAGCTACTTTTTTCAATAAATGATAGGGAGATATCATTGTGAAAAATAACACTTATTTTAAAAACTGAAAAATTTATTTGGCGTTTTTGTTAATTTTCCCAGGTTTGAAAAACGCTCAAAAGTATCGTTACCACCTGATACATCAATCACTGCCTCGTAACCATCGATTGAGCTCTTTTCTCAGGCCGCGCAAGAAAAAAAACTAATTCATCAACAGGATCTCCTTCAATACCGGCAATGAGCGCTTAGAGCCTTCTCATGCCTTCTCTTCAGTTGTACGGCTTTATTTCAAGCCTTGTGCGCCACTCGAAGCTTCGTTTCCTGCATTTATTTCTTTCTGAACGTAATAATAAAATGAACTTCAAGGCAGCACGTCACAATCACCAGTGCAATTGAAATTTTTACTGATGTCCCTGATCGTATAAGATCGGTTTTATGGAGCGTTTAACGAACGTCTACAGCACAATCACGATAGCAAGAACTTCTACAATTACTTAGGACTTTTACAAGTACTCATTGTAACGCGTAACCTATATAAGCAGGCTGTAGGAGGCAGTGAGGTAATTGCGTCGGTTGCAACGTTTAAAGATTTATGTTTGTGCACGCATCGGACAAGAACACTCAAAGAAGAATTTCTTTCGTAGAATGTGGGAAATACTCGTATTAGCCTTGAAACTGGTAAAATGTGCGTCCCGTTGTAGGCAAACATTTGTTTCCCTCTTTTAAAGCTAGCGTTGTATTTGCCAATTTGGAAACCTGCTGAGTAAAGTTTATCAACCGGAAACTTCCGGAAGCACTGCTAGCAATATGTAATACAGGGTTTTTAAAATGATTTTCAAGTATGGAGTTATTAAATATTCGATAACTTCTGTATTATTGAATGAATTTTAAAACCAAAGTATTTATGGAACCCTGAAAAAACTAGTTTTATTCGAAATGTTTATAACCTAGATATACAGTCTGGCATAAAAGCTCCGCGCCATACAACTACAGGGAATATGAGTTTTCTGCGTGAAAACTTTTCGGAAATTTCAAAATTGAAAAATTTCGGAAATGGTTTGGTGATGCCGAATGACCAGCAAGGTCCCCTAAGCCATCATCTTTGAATTTTTTCCTTTGGGGCGACCTAAAAGGAAGAGTTACCATGAAAAACCAACAAATGTACGCTAGCGTAGGGCACCCATAGAAGAAGAAATTCCGCGAACTGAACCTGATCGCACGAGCGCCTCAATGAAAAGCCTGCGTAATCGTGCCGATTTTTGTCTGCACTTAGAGGGGCGGCATATGAACAATGTTTTATTAAAAAAGCAATCAAAATTAAACTAGTATTTTTTAGGATTTCCTAAAACTTTGTTTTTTTTAAATAAATTTTATAGTGTAGAAGTTATTAAATATTCTTTTAGGCCCAATTTTAGAAATCACCCTGTATTTTAATTTTAAATTGTATGAGCGTACGTGATGGGTTATTTGTAATCACTGAATAAACTTATATTAGCCGACTAAAGAAAAACCATCTTGCAATACAATTCGCATGTGTCTTGCATGTTATGTTCCTGGATCTATTACAGGCCTACTAGACATACATCAATTTTTATTGGGCTATTTTGATAACTTTTTACTGTTTGGACACTACAGTGGAACTTATGTTTTTAATTTTAAAGCTAAGAAATATCCTGAATTTTTGTTTAACATAAGATACACCGTAACTTCACACAACGATTTATTTAGGATAGACGGAGGTCTTAATAAGTACCTTTATATAACTAGGAATGGAACAAGCTACGTACCTACGTTTCGCAGCAAGAGTAACTAACCTTCTTAACTCTAGTTCAATAGCAACAGAAATCCATCTCTTATACTTGAGCAATCTGAACAATTTAAGTCATATCTGTGTAGTTTTAAACATGTTCGCCGGGCTTACAGTAGGGAAGCAACTTTATTGGCTCTTTGAAGGCTCATAAATGCTCTTTGAGTCGCCAGAATTGAGGCGCTTAACGGAAATATTCCCATTGCCTGGAATGGAGGCCACAAGGCTGTTATGCCACCCATCAACGTGGTGATGGCCGGCACCCCTCCATTGCCACCCTGGACCATTACGCCGTGAGCGCCAGCACAATCGTGCGCTTTCCTACCTCGTGCTGGTACAAATGTTGACTTCGACTTTATGCTGTCGGACCTCATATTACTGTTGTCTGCTCTATTTGGTGTTGCTGGTCCTCGCGCAGCTGTTGATTATTCTGACTATCTCATGCGGTCGATCTTCCCTAGTTGGATATCTGTTCTATCATGTATAGTTGTGATGGTTCTCGCTGACTTACCCACAGTTCTACCTCAATTAGCCAATTCTCAGTAAATGTTGAGTGCAGTACCAGTGGAAAGTGTTTTTTGTTCGTTTGTTGACTGTTCTGTTATTTTCATTTGGTCCTCGGCCTGCCGTCTGCTATTCTGCTCCTAGCTCAAGCGTCTGTGTGAAGTGACCCTGCGAGGCGCTTTTTTAGATTTTTATCCGCAAGCGTTAACATAATTTTAAGCTGCTTTACTGGGTGTGATAGTGTTTACTAGTGGTTTTTTAAAAATCTTTGATGCGAGTTACGAAATGATTAATAATATTTTTTGAAAGTAAATTGATTTCCAAGTTTCAGAAACGACGTCGCCAGTTGTAAATAAGGTGGTATGAAACAAATTTAATCAGCCAAAGCTACACTTGAAGAAACCTTGGCGCACCAGGGCGTGTGAACTTTCACTTGTCAGCTCAGTTTCAAGCATTCTCCCCAATGAAGGGTCATTTCAGGCGAATAGATTCGTTAACTGATACCAAGTTACATTGATATATTCTTCCCGAGTATGAATAAAGTCACATTGTCGTGTAGAACAAAGAACTACAACAGGCGAGGCTTAGCTGGGTAACACTTGGTACCAAAAATTTAAATGATTATTCCTTTCGTTATCCTAAGTCCATCAGGAGAAGTAATGGGTAGTCAGAGTTATTTACATTTTTTTGGGGAAATATTGCAAACTTACGCTAATTGTGTTTCTGCTACATGAATAAAAAACGTGTCATGACACATTTGTGACCCGAGTCAGTGATATGTGTATAACACACACGCACGTGTTCAAAAATATATCGATTTTCTCTCAGCGTAGGTAGGTGAGAAGGAAAAGTATTATGAAAAATTGTACAGAGCAATTAGATGCGTAAGAGGTTACTAACGGTGTTTCATGGCATTCGATGAATATTCATTTCTTACCGCACATAGCATGCCATATTTTGTTAAAATTATATTTTTTCCTCGCGTCTTGAAAACCACGATGCCCTCGTTACACCCTTTTTTCTAATCACGCTGATACATTCTAAATTAGCTTATTAATCTTCGTTTCTTTCTTTAAAGCTTTCAAATGATTGTAGACAAATATGTTTAATCGTGCATGGGACTTGCACTAGTGGAGTATTTCGCTTCGTCAGAGCCAATGCCCAACACTACAATTCGTGTGATCAGGAGTACGGCCCTTTAGCGGCAAGTGCTTACTGGGTTTGTCCAGCTCTTGAAGTTGATATCGGAATTCGATACTTGTGATCGAGTCGACAATGCATTGAGAACTTTCAATCTCATTATGCTCAACCCTACCAAATCATCACACGGAAGACGACAAAACGCATCGTTGAGCTCTATTTACAGAGTACTTGTGTCCTCAAAACTCGAGTACCGAATGACCTTTTTTTTCGAAAGAAATCAGGGAAAAGTCCTTGCTCACGGTATGTATGTACATACCTACTGCAGAAGTGAAATTTTCATGTATCACAGTGAATACGTTCAGCAACAACCCCGTCCCACTTTTTCGCCGCCGCACCAATAATATCTCCATTTCGCCGCCTGACGAGCGTATTTACCCATACCTATCGGAAGGCGACGATGTATAGCGGCCTCACACACTCGTGAGACTTTGGCGGCTGTAACGTGGGATAATTTGCGCGACCTCGAAAAAAGAGAGAAGCATAATTATGTATAACGGGCGGCTATGAAATAACCAAATCATAGATTAAAATTTGTAAACTTGAAAAAATTACTTTTTTAATGTACACAAGAATCAATTATTATTCTGGTGGATTGTTGCTATGCAATGATCTACTTGCAGGTCTATCGTAATAATGCTAGAACGGTCACTCCGGTTCACAACTAACCTATTGTCCGTTAATTTCGCATGAAGTACTTTACGCATACTTGGCACATATATGTCATCATTTATAATTCCTGCATCACTGTACATATGTATGATATTTATTATTCCATATGGATACAGTCTAGGGCTGTCACTCAGATTTTAAAATTATCCCAAGGTTTCCCCTGAAAAATCGCATGAAATCCCGAGGTTTTGAAATAATTCTTAAAGTTAGCAAAAAAGTTACCAGTTTAATTAGACCACTTATATTTTTTCCTTGGCGTTTTTTTTACTGTAGATTGACAGCGTAAGACAGTAATAAGTCCCTACACTAACTCATATGCCTTTCAAACTTGAATTGGTAATACAAGTTCCTCAATGATTATGTCCAAGTAACAACTAGCATTCTTCAGGTTGAACTGTAAATCCGCGAGTGACCTCACAAGAGCAGAAGTAAATGAAAACGGATCGTATCTAAGTCTAAATTGAACTAATTAGTTAGTCGCATGTTTAGGAATATAAATAAAATGTGTTTGGAAAAAATTCATGATGTTAAATCATTGGCTATATTTTTCTGATGAAAAATTTGGTGGATCTCCCAAAGTTGGAATTTGGCGGATGATCGCACTAAAAAAATTGGGATCGAGACCTAAATTTCCTTAGCAGCATGAAGCCTCAGAACCATACCAGCCCGTACCCTCTACGTTTCATTTTCTAGTGAAGCCATTTGGCTAAAATCCATGGATGTATCCTCAAATCTAGCCCCTTCGTGGATAGGGAGAACTATGGCGATGGATTCAGAATTTTATGTATAGTAGAAACAATTTCGGGCCGATTTTTGCGCTTGATCGCTCGAGACAGATTTTTGGTTTGTTCGCTCAGGTATATTTTGTGATTGATAGCAAAGATAGATCTTGCAATTGATCCATCTATTTTTTATTTGCATTTTTCCCTCTATTTACCACCATAGAAATATTTATTTGGGCTCCAAATTTTGCCCTTATGCGTCAAGCCCCAAACCTTCATTAGAAGAAAATTTGAAGATTTATCAAGAAGTTTCGTAGCGAAATGGTGAAATAGACGCAAAATGTTCTTTAGCCATCGTGTGTGGAAGGATAACTCATACTATTGATGTAGAGAGCAGTAGGGCACTAAGATGTAAAATAGATGTAAAATATTAATTCTACTTTGCTGTCGGGATATTTAAGTTCAATGCCGTACAGCCCAAAGAAACAACAGGTATCATTAGGTTGGTTTCCAGGATAATTTATACACACTAATTTTTAAACAGGCTTCACTTCATTAGCAAGGGATGAGACCAACTATAATGACTGAATATATTAAACGATTAATTTGGACTTTCACGTCAAAATAAACAAAGAACGCGTTCCCTAATCGTTAATGATATAAAGTTATTATTTATTCAGTCTATTGATTCGACTTTAACTCGAAAAGATAAACAGGTTTTGAGTCATCTGACAATTGAATGCATGTTGCGGGTAAAACAATGTTCAACATTCATAACTTAGTTGTGAAACATTTTTTTTTTGCAAGACGATATGTCAGGTCTGCTTCTATAAAATACCAATAACACAATCTGAAATTTTATATATTCTGAGGCTAGAGAAATAAGAAAAGAGTCCCTGACTTAATTCCTAGAACTGGTCACATATTCTTTTTTAGAAAGAAAGAATTCTTAACTTCTAAACTGATCAAGCCGGAGAACTAACTTCACTTTTATGGCGTCTGTCATAAATTTTTTCACTTTAATACACATTCAGTTTCAGGGATGTATTTTTTCTAAATTCCGAATAAGTGACAGTTACACATACATAAATTCTGAAATTTGTATTAAATTTTCTGCACAACGACTTCATCCACATACGGAAGATACGCACGTACATGCATGAAAATACTTAATTTACATTGCGGTCTCACCCCGGAAAATCGCAATCTTCTATAATGTGTTCCTAAATATGTATACTTCGGGCGGCGCTACTAAACGTTAACTTGAAACATGAATCATCTGCACTGTGATAACTGCGTTAGAGGCAGCATAAAAATGATCACAATAGCGGCTTCTGCGGCGTTATTTGGTTTACGACATCCGGAATCACAGATGCCGAGGCGAACTAGTTCGACTGAGAGTCGCTGCAATTTTACTGTAGCTGAGTTGCACTGCCTAAGCCGCCTAAAAGGGTACCGCGCGTTGCAGCCGGCTCCATTCTCCAGCGCGATGCAATCAGGGCCGGCAGAACCCCAGTTTGGACAGGGGTGCGACTGATTGAGATTCGACGTTCAGAAACTTTAGTGAATTCGTGTTTTTTCCCAGCTCTAGCTCCCGTAGAGCACGGTTCAGTCACAGTACTACTGCAACATTAAGTTAAGGTTACGTTGATGCTCGGGAATTCAAAAGTATGAATAAATTTATATTTCTGAGTGAAACTCGTTGATTTATAGAATTTGGGTTTCATCGGAGATGATTTTTTGATAATATGGTGTAAATTCAACCACGAGTGAAAAATTTCTGAATAATGGAAATAGCACCGGTCAGTTAAATTTTTTTAACTGTAGGTAAATTGAATTAATTAAAGTTTTATCTTTAAATCTCCAGACCAACCCAAGTTCCTACGAGCATAAAAGCTTGAACTATTGGCGCTGATTTTTATTAAATATTACAAAGCTCGTCGATTTTTACGCACTTTGCCCTCAGACGTTAGCTAGTACATTTCAAACCACATGTTCACGTTGAAACATTTCGCATGAAATGGTAATGTCTTACGTCCAGTGCGAGGCCAATGTGTGCAAAATTTCGATCCTGATGAAAGTCAGTCGCATTTTTATTTGCATTGCTTCCGGCGAGAGTAAACTTGAAAATTCCAAAGATATTTTCCAACTCACTTGTTCGAGGTTCGAGTTCATGTGTTTAGTAACATGCTTCATGAGCATAAGTTTTCGCATTAGTATGAACAATACACATTCTTTGAGGTACTTTACAATTTTTATTTTAAGTTTCTTTAAATGAACAGTTGATGGGTAAGCAGTCAAGTACCATTGAGTTAAATACGTACTTGTATTCTGAGTGCATAAACCTCTACTGGAAACAAGAACTGACCAGTAACCTAAAAACGCAAATTCCTTAACCCTCAAGTGCACCGAAGAAATTTCAAAAGAAAACTAGTTAGGTGTGAGTTAAATCTGTTTCTTCAAACAGGAATGGTGAGATGAAGAAAAGTGGTACAGGTTCTCCACGCTGATCAATAACACCCAAATACACATAGAGTGCATTTGCATGTACTATGTCTCCGTTTGTAGGTGAATGACAAAAGTCAAAATAAGAAACGCCGATTTCTCGTGATGTGACGAACTGGATGTGCGTAGTTTTCTCATTCAGTTTTATCTGCTCAGACAGGCTACATCGGCAAGTTCAAATTTAGTGAAAGGACCTCTGAGTCGAACAGCGAGTCTTTCGCCTCAGTAAAGACAGCTTCAACTCCACAAGGTTTAGGGTTTTCTTGACCTCAGGAAACTTCTTCACTCGTACTTTGGGCAAGGCTCTTAGGGGGGAGAGAAAAGATCGTTCTGTCCTCCTTCGGCTGCTCAGTTGCAGCAAAGGCGTTCGTGAGTCATAAAAAATGTTTAGTTACATCAAGAGCGCTTACGCGTCAGGAAAAAGGGTTAAGTTACATTGAGCTCGCTTCTTCGTCGTAAAAATGAGGCTATACAACATTGGAGAGGCTTGACAGGTCCTAGCGAGAGTAAAAGACTTCTTGCTGATCTCTGAAGAACGCCTATTGAGTTTAGAAGCGCATTTGAAATTCAGACTATATTTCCATTGTCTCTAGCCCTAGACGTAAATTCTCTGTGAAAACTGATGCAATTTCAGTCACCACAACCAGAAATGAGTAAGTAGAATTTGCTAGACTGAGCAAGTTCGCTTCCTAGTTTGAAACATTATCGGATGAGTACATATCTTGCTGAGTAAACTCAATTTGATTTGCAAGTTTTTAATCACAGAAATGCATTGGTCACCTGTGAGAGACAATTGTTTCGGCAACAAAGTCATTGACATCAGTTGAATTTGAGTATGTCCGCCCGAAATTATGTACCGAACTCCGGGGCAGAAGTATTTGAAATTCTGTGCATAAACGAGAAGCATGAAAAATCATGTTACTATTCTTAAATTGAGGAGACGAGACATTTTTAATGAACTCTGAAGTTTAATATTGAATTTGGGTTATAAGAATGCTTGTTGGTGAATTATCCCACAAAAATTGGGAGCCAATTTGCGATTATAAAAAAAATATTAACATCTAAAAACTGGAAAACAAACCAGTCAATCAACACGTATGATGTTCTTCGCCATTTGTAGCAAAATTTTCATCGAAAGAGAACAAGTTTCTAGCCTTGAAAAATCTGAGAAATATCTAGTGCCTAATGGCAGTCATTGCGTGACTTGAAAGAATATTTGTACTGTTTAGCTATAATTAATGCTCTTTTCTGCTCCGGTAAAAGTCGAAAATATGAATTTGAGACGCGTTCAGACTTGCAGATGTCCATGTTAAGACTAAAGTATTTCAAAACTGCTTCTTCATGATCGACTGAAGCAACTAAAGACAGTGTTGCACACACACACGCATCGGGGGGTTTATCTGCAGTGAGTATAAATTTTGACTGTTAAATTTTTCAAACCGAAATTCGCGTTCTCATCTGTGAGTGGGTGAAAGACATCCCTGCTCGGGAATGTTGGAAACATGGCAACGGAAGCCCCAAGTATCATGGTGTGAGTATTCGCTACTCTTTGAGGATTCGAAAAATTTGTTTAAATTTGTTCCAGCTAGCGTAACGGTGAAAGATAGGAAAATACGCCTACGAAGGCTAAAACACTAAAATTTAAATATAGACTTACTTACAAAACGGTACCAAATCAGTGAAAATCACGCAATCACTCTCCTGGTTTTGGAATGAGATTTGGCCTTTCTTGCCTGAAGACTTTCACGTTTGGGGTTTCGCGAAGTCATAGGTTCGTTCAGAGCTACGCCCAATTCTCGGCATTTGAGGAAAATGCCTTTGCAAAAAAGTGGAACGGAATTATCCTCGCAGAAGGGCTTCGTGCCCAAACGACTGCCTTCAGGAATTATTTTGAAGGATGTCGTCCTGATGGAGGCCTGACTGAAGTGATGCATTCCAGGCGGAAAAAATGTATTCGTTCTATTAAAAAACAATTCTTAGTGAACTGGAAGGTATTTGAAGTTCCTTCACTTTAATTTACTTCGACCACCTGTAAACTTCGCTGTAGTATCGTGATCTCGTAATCCTGTAGCGTTATCCTAATTTTCTATTGTAATTATTTACAAGGCTTACTTGTGTAACGAAGAAACACCTTAAAATTTTCACACAGCTACTCGCCTCGCGTTATTGACATTCTTACTACGAATTATTTCCTTTACTTTTTCAGTTCCAGCCTGGGCATCATACAGATTACACGTTTGCTTCGTGCTCTACAATAAAACCATCCTGACTAACGATAGCACCCACGTCTGGGGATAATATGCGTCGCAGCGTCGATAGCAAACGAGCAAGGAAATATATTCTAAATACTGTGCTCGCAGAACTCATTGAAGTCTTTCCGAATAGTGAT
>VOMN01014345.1:0-10166 GCA_014899125.1 Orchestia grillus
CATATCTGAAATACAACAAAGGGACAACATATCTGAAATGTCATAAAGGGACAACATATCTGAAACTTAACAAAGAGACAACAAATCTGAAACGTCATTAAGGGACAACATATCTGAAACGTCATTAAGGGACAACATATCTGAAATACAACAAAGGGATAACATATCTGACGTACAACAAAGGGACAACATACCTGAAACGCCACAAAGAGACAACATATCTGAAATACAACAAAGGAATAACATTTACCTGCTCGCAAAGTCGATGGCAGATTCGTCGGGTCGCTTCCTCATGAGTGGCAAGTAATGAATATCGCACACGATCGCCCATGACGTCATCATGGACAGGCAGTAGGAAAAAAATCCTCCTTCGAACCAAAAGGCGTCGCCATACACCGGGTCAAATTTGATAGCGATGGGAAATATGTCGCAATCCACCTGTAACATTATTATTTAAACTACAATTATTATATTATTAAAACTTACAGATAATTTAAATCTGGTAGATTTACCAGATTTGAAACTTCCTAACCACATTTAATGCCATCTCAAAAGAGCGAAGAGGAGTTGCCAGTTAGTATGGGCAAAAGAGAATAAGGAATCAATGCACGCGGTGAGTTCTCACGCACGATTCCCTGCGCATAGAAACAGCAAGTTAAAAATGATGAACTAAAGAAAAAAGTTACAAAACTAAGAAGGTGGAAAAATTGAAAAAGTATAGTGTGCACGAAAGATAGAAGTCCCGAAGGACTATCTATAGCAGAGGTAACCTAACAGTGCAATCCTGTGGTCGCCGGTCCCCATAACATACATTAGACAAACACAACTAACCTAACCCTGCTGCCTATCCTATGCCCTCTGAAACGCTAACCTGAAACAATAAAAAGAACCATTGAGTAAAGTAAGATTGTTTTTTGATGGGTTCAGTTCTATAGAATACCATTTTCTACTCAACTTGCGTCACATACCTGAACGTCGATAGAATTTGGCAGCATTCGTTGCAAATTAACCCGTACGCACCCTAACTCATACATATCCTAAGTGTACATACATTTTATACACATGTACGTAAGTCTAACACAATGAGCTATTTCGTTTTTTCTTATCTAAATCGCTGCTTAATACAATGTATCAACAAGTGACTTAGACACGCGCACACTGATGACAATTTTTCTGTTAAGATTTACCAACCGAGCTATGACTTTGCTCAATAGTGAGCTTTCTCCCTTTGAGGAATGGGAACAGGTCACCAAACGTTATAGCTAATTGCAACGACCCACACACGTAGGCTACACTTAGGCTCAAGTCTTAGAGTGACGATATAGTTGAACATTCTAACTCCTCACTGGACGGTGAGTCATGTGAAATTTTCTCAGAGGCGCGTTACAAAAAATATTCTCAATGAAGGTAGAAAACTGCTGTTCAATGCCGAAATATAGCATAATTGCCAGACTGTCGCGAGTTTTACGTAAGACATCGATCTGATCAATTTTCGTTCCAGTTTGATCAAGTCGAGCTATTTCTGTGACTCTCGTAACTTACTCATAGTTATACAGTACATGTATATTGCATACAACTTTCTCAACCTAGGCTCTAGCAATTCACTGCAGGATTAATAAACTTTCCCGCTCATTATATTTGTTCGAAATGTTCTATTTTACTTTCGTTCCTTCTAGATTCGTACTTCACTACAACATTAGTGTCAACTGATGAGACGGAACCCTCTTCAAGGCAAAGGCACTGAAATGCAATTGAAACTTGTTCAGGCGTCAATTTTTTTTTAAATAGATTGACAGTATATTCTTCACTAGTTCAATTTGTCTTACGTTTGTTGATACTAAAAGTTATCATGTCTTCAAGGTATCGAAGTGAGAACCAATTATATATTGAGCTTACGGTCATGTACAAAATGAAACGCATATTCAGTGCGCCATTGATGGCTTAATATGGTTTGTTGAATACAAAATAAAAGCATGTAACACATCACCTAAAACTAGCACTTCCGGAATACAGTATGTTTTACCATGACAGCGTAAGAGTGACATCGGTTGAAACTTTTTAGACAAATTACAAAAGTACATTGCAGTTTCAACTAAAGTAAACGAGCGATCAAAACTTTCATTTCGATGAAATTTAATCATTAATGTGCTATGCATGACTTCTTTCCATGCATGTAAAAGTTTTCTATCCCACAATTAACGCACTCTTCTGGTTTCGAAGAAGACTCTGAAATGTCAATTTTGACCTCCTGATGGTTTGTGTGAGTTAATCCATCCAAGGGACTCCTTAAATTACGGGACTAATGATAGTCTGACGAAGCGAAGCCGGGAAAATATGGTGGCTGCTGAATTTGCTTTCAACCAAGTTCTATTTTTTGAATGCGACTCTTGCAGCTGGGGTCGAAATGAGGAGGTCGAAATGACGTTTTCTAGTTCTTCTTTTCGAAACTGAGATAGTTTTACAATAGTAGGATTACAAATTTATAACTAGACGGAAAGAAGTTAGATAATTGTGGATACTGGATTCAAGAATAGATTTAAATGAAATGAAAGGTTTGACCACTCGTTTTCTTACGAATTTTATTTCACAAAGTTTACCACCCCAGCAGCCTCAGACAATCTCGGCAATGAAGCTCGGTACTTATATGGGAAGGCTCTATTTGAATGGTTGTTGTTGTCAGTCATAGGTAATTTTTTTAAGTATTTGTTCTACTTAGCAGGCCGTAATGATTACTCAACGTAAAGCAGTTTCAGTTAAATCACTCTTCGAATCAAGTGAAATTCGCGAGTTTTAGCCAGCATGGTGCGTGGAAAATTTATGAATCGAGTTGTCGAAAATAATTAGGAATACGAACTGTTTTGAGCCTCAATTGGACTTTAGCGTTTCTACTCTCTGTCCCGGTCACTCTTTTCCTTAATTCAACATCTGGAAATAACTTAAAGGATGACTCGATACTTTTGTAACCATAGCAAAAGAAATTGAAATACGATCCTTCCTGTGAATCACGATTCTATTAGCAAATTTATGTAGTACAAAAAGCAAGATCCCTCCAGTCGTTAAATATGAATATCGTTTAGAACTTTCATTCTACGTCTTTCCTCATATTTTTCCTTTTAAATAACAGCCCTTAAATTCTCGTTAGGTGCCAAATTATCTGCCTGGAGTGATTACCTCGAAGGCTCCCTTCCTGAACTCCAAGACGGCCGTGTTGTTGACGCACACGCCCTCGGGGAAGATGAGGATGGGGGGCAGCTCGGGGCGCTGGGTGTGCTCCCACAACCTGGCCGAGCACAAGTGGCGCTGGGTCGACTTCTCACACACAGTTCATTCACCAGCACTCCGCCATAAAGACACCGTACGGGGCTTCAAAGCCTTAAGTGGTTATTAAAATGAACAGATATGAGAAAACAAAGAAACAATAAAGATTTTAGCAATTTTGTTACACTAATAAAATTAGAACGGATGTTTCCGTGAGGATAATATGAGAGGATTAGGTTCTGGAAGTGAATAATTATTGAACTTAGTTTCGAGTATTTGATCTCATACAAGAAACTTGAACACATATTGAGAACAACTTAAAAATTTTAAATGCATGAAAGAAACCGTAGAATTCGTATTAGGGCTTAGTATTGAGAAAGTATGATAGCAAGGTTCCACGATGATCCTACCAAATGCTCTATTCAATTCACACGTTTGTCCTTATCTTCTACTTTGCACCAGGAAAAATCGAGTCAAATGATGAAAAATTGATAACACGGACCAAGGCATGGGACCTTGCACGTGTCTGTGAGAGATGCCGTGGAAACATCGTTCCTGAGATCAGGGACGATGCCTGCAGCGGACTGATGTTTAACAACGAAGTTGCGCAGCTGTCTGATAGGGAACAGATGCTGGCGAGACGGCAATTGCAGCTTGATGTGAGCAGAGGGGATGAGACGGCAGACGGGTAGAAGTAGATGGGAAGGAGAAGAATATATTGGAAAGGGAAGAATTGATGGGAAGGAGAAGAATTGATAGAAGGGAGAAAAACAGATGGGAAGAATAACAGATGGGAAGGAGAAAATTATATGGGAAAGAGAAAAATATATGGGAAAGAGAAAAATATATGTGGAAGAGAAAAATATATGTAAAAGAAAAAAATATATGTGAAAGAAAAAAATATAAGTGAAAGAAAAAAATATAAGTGAAAGAAAAAAATATATGGGAAAGAGAAAAATATATGGGAAAGAGAAAAATATATGGGAAAGGGAAAAATAGATGGGAAAAAGAAAAACACATAGGAAGCAGGGTATTAGAGAGGGAAAAAGAAAATGAGCGGAGAAAGAAATGTTCAAATTAACTGTAAGAACGCAGCAGAAAGTTAAGAATAATGAATTGTGAACTGAAATTAAGAATAATGAATTGTGAGATGAAATGAAGCTGAAGTCTTATCGACTGATGTACAAACTTTTGTGAATCCAGTTCGACAAGTGCTATACGTGTCTACATGCTGCATGCTGAGGTTTTAGCATACGCAATAACACAAAATTCCCTTATTAATATGACAAAAGTTTTGAAAAATACTGTATTCACCATTTGTGGTCGTTCAAAATAGTTCATCCCACAATAATACTTATTAGCTCAGGCTCATCCACAGCACCAGAAATCACTCTTCCTTCAAATTTCATCCATAGAGCAAGAAAAGCTTTGCCTCATTCGTACAGGCGCGTTGTGGCCTGTCTGTCGCGCGCGTCCGACCGCTCGAACCAAATGTGGGCCGAGCTCTTGGCCAGGGCACTCATGAACATCCCGAGCAGTCCTTTGGTGCGCTGGCCTACCTGCGAATCGAGTTTTTTCCGTTTAAAATCACGACAGATGCAGACTCAAAAGTGGTCATGAAAACTGGACTCTGGCCCTACAGCAAATGAATTCTTACGACTGAAAATGCGACAAAGGCACCCGCAAAAGGGACCCGCTGGCTCACCTACAAGTCAATTTTTCCAAGTAAAAGTGCAACAAGCGCATCCTCATGAGTGTAAAACCATTTGGTTAAATTATTAGTTGGTTTAAAGCTCCCTTCTCACAAGAAATGTAATTCACAGAGAGTAAAGAACACAGACCATTCAGTATAGACTTTAAAAAACGTGAATCTGGGCACAAGTGTGTTCCCAAACTAGATTCCCTGCGCATAGAAAACAAATTATGAAGTTAGAGGAAGAAAAGATAAAGGATACTCGGAGAAAAAGGCCTGAAAATTGGTAGAAGTAAAGTGGGCACGAAAGATAAAAGTCCCGAAGGCGTGGCAAAAGCTAAAGTAATCTAACAATGCCCCCCTGGGGACACCAGTCTCCATAGCATAGGATAAACAAACCAAACTGACCTAATCCTAATGTCTTGAGCTTGTATTATGCCCATGCCCCAGAGGGGCTAGAGACGATTGGACGATTGATCGAAGCTAAAACGAATATCTCGCCTTTGATCGAAGTCAACATCAAGGGTGAAAATTTGCTGTAAACAATCTCAACTATGAATATATTAGCTCCTTACAGCTCCGAGTAAATTAACAAATGTGGAAAGAACTGTGGCGAAGTTAAGAAATCAAAATTAAAATCAGGCATAGGATGCAACCAAGAAGCATTGACACCTTTGAAAGTAACTCTTAACCAAATCATAGCAAAGTTATCTCAGGCGCTAGGAAAAATATGAGGTACCATTAGTCCTTAGTGTTAAGAATTTATCAGCAGAGAATTCGAGTGCCTGAACTCTTGCGCGTGAATTATTTAGCAACTTTAGCTGAGGTGGGGAGAGTTGCAAGAAATCGGGTCGTGCCGAACAAAAAGTTTGCTTTTAAGGGGGAGTAGTGGGGTCAGGCAGTGTCAGAGTTTGAAGGACGATAACTGAGCCCACTATGAAGTAATTCAACAATTTTCTGCACCTTGATTTTCTGCAACAAGCATTTCCGGTCTTGTGAACGAATATTATTCCATCCATACGCACACATTATCTCACAATAGCGCATTATTAACAGTTTTCGAAGTGTTCCGTACAGAAGTAGTACCTCGATAATTTAAACACTTAAGCTTTGAAAATAAGCCGAGTTCTCACGGGGACGGAAGTGAGTAATTGTTGAAACTCTGCGCTCCACAAGCTTTACCATCAAAAAATACGAATCTGCAGTCTCGACATTTATCTTTAGTAATTGTGGTAAAGCAAATGGTTTACGTTTTTCAAGCCTTTCTCATTTACTAAAACTATAACATTAGCAGTAACAATAAACGTTTTACAGCTTTCAAAATGCAGAATGATGGCGTACACGAAAAAACTCTTACTGCTCGCTGAGGCAGTAATTAAAAACGCCAGCACGGGAAATTTGTTCGAAATGCAAGTCTCCCATGAGAGCGGAGCAGTGGAGGCAAAAGCGTCTGCCATTGAACAACGGTCAGAACTCGGAAGCGAAGAAAGAAAATTCGTTGTGGTCTCGAAAAACTTCTGTCGACTTTCTACTTGTAATAGCTGCTATTCCGCAGTTCACACAAAAAATACACATCTCTGCGGTTTTGTTATAATGATAGGTTCCTTCTGATAGAATATTCGTAAATTTTCTGACCATGTCGTAGCAGTTGTCGGTGGCAAGGATCATACCGTCGATGGGCGACGTGTGGTTGGCCACTGCTATGCCGCAGCTCGGTCGGTTCTGCTTGTCGTGAAATCTGTTAAAACGAAGAAACTTTATTTATTTTAAACGGATTGTTGTTCTGTGCAACATTGGGTTTTAGATGCCTGGCAATTACCGGCGCATGAATGATGTGAGGAATGTGAGGGTTTAATCGCTGACTGATGAGAGGAATGTGAGGGTTTAATCGCTGACTGATGAGAGGAATGTGGGGCTTAGTCGCTGACTGATGAGAGGAATGTGGGGCTTAATCGCTGACTGATGAGAGGAATGTGGGGCTTAATCACTGAGTGATGAGAGGAATGTGAGAGTTCAATCGCTGACCCTTCCGTGAAAGAAGAGCGGTAGCGAAAATAGCTTCTGTCATTGTACAAAGGCTAATAATTCCACTGATGTCACAATATTAAAATCTCTTTTATACGTAAGCAAAAACCGTATCTTGACGACTAGCGGACCGCCCATCCCCTTTTCACGGTGGGTTAACTCTTCCGTAGCTTCTTATTTTTTAGGTCTGCTCTCGCGGTCACAAACTCCACGTTGTTTTGATTTTATTTTTTAAAGCCTATTTCATTAGCCTCATTCGCAAGATCTAACTTTACTTTGAACAACTTTTTTAGATTTATGTTTGATCTATTTCAGAATTGTACTGATGATGAGCCAGGTTCCCAAACGTCCTGTTTAGAATTTTTACAAGTATGAAGCGATTAGATCTCATAAGGAGGTTTGTGGCCTAATGTTTTTACTAAACCACTCTTATTCGTAACTAAGCATCGGTGCATGAGAGTGGCTGATTAAACGCATGTCAGAGCATTTTACATTTTCTCGTCCAAACCATTGCTGAAATTCGTGATATAACTTCTATCGTAGATTGAAGTTAATAAATATTAAAACATCTCAGTTCTGATACCAAGTTAGTTTCTACCTACGGCTAATTTAAACTACTTGTTACTAAAAAAGGTCTGCCCTGGAGTTTTAGAACAAGGTGGGACCCACTTTTTAGAATCATCTAATAATACGCAAGTTCAAATTTCTGCTCTCTTCTTCTACTACAAGAAATCGGCGAAACAAATAACATTTTCAATGACGAGCGCTTCGGCTTACAAAGATCTCGTTCGGAATCCCATCAGTGATCTCAATGTAAAGCTGAAAAAAATATAAGTAAGCCTAAAATGTACCGTAAATGAAATAAAGAGGAACACATACGCCATTAGCAGGTGCTGAATTATCTTACAACCATTGCGAGTCGCATTATCTTGAGTCCAAAACAGTTGAAAATTATTTTCCAAGTTATGGAGACAAAGGAGTGTTTCTCTGATTTTTCTTGGCGTGTCTAAAGTATTACTCGTTCCTTGTATCTCCAATGAATGTATCCTTGTACTTGGAAGTATTTTCCACTAAAGGTGCCTTATCTTGCACTAGCTTTTCTTTGTAGCCTGCGTATGGAAATCACGAATAATGGGTTAATAAGCATTGTGCTCGGGGAGTCTCGAAAGTTGAGGCCTTCATCCGTCTTGCATTACCAAAATTTTACTGTGAATTATTTTATATAGCTCTTCCGATGGAATTAACCAACCTTCGGACAATTACCATACCAGCTAAATTCGATGCATGCAGTAACAAGTATTGCTTGCCGAAGACACAGGTTCAGCAGAAGTTATGACTTTCGAATATGGTCGTCACATACATACACCTTATATGGGTCTGCAAGTTTGTATTAAATTTAGCCCGAGTATCTAATGCAGAAGAGCAGCTTTTGCACCTGCAGGAAAAACACTCCGCAAAGGGTGCGAAACGTAAAGAAATAGAAACCTGAAGATCTGAAGTCCGATTTATACCAACCGCTCTAGTGATATTTGCTCCCGTGCACTACGAATAATCATCTCGGAACAGCTGTCGTGTGCCTTGCGTCGAGACATCAACACTCTATTATTAACAGAACGTACAAAATTTACTATGAAATGTTCAGTGGCAACTCATAAAAAACGCAAAATTTCAAGAGACAAAACCATTCAAAATATGGCACTAAACTTGGTTCGCGCGTATGGTAGAGTTATGACAGGCCAAAAGCTACGACATGAAGTTGCCTCCTGCTAGCTGAACGCTGAGTTCAACCATCTGCTGTATTTGACTGGATGACGTACTATGCAGAGCTTAGTTTCGTAGTTTTCGTTCGTTTCAATGGTCCCGTGTGATTTGATGAATCCGCCCATCTCCTTCAGCAAATTCATTCGTACAGAAAGACACCACGCACTTCGATTATCTCACCTCGCCACGACCGACAAGGATGAAGCCACGAAGTCTCNGAAGTCTCTCACCTCGCCACGACCGACAAGGATGAAGCCACGAAGTCGAAGCCCCAGGACACGACGTAGGCGTTGATCATCCTCTTGAAGGGACCGTCAGGCAAGCGGCCCACCACGAACGTCCACAACGTTAGGTTCGACAGGGACGCGACGAGCACCAGCACCCTCATGGGCATCAGGAAGCAGTAGCGGATCACCAGACCCACGAAGAAGAAGCCAGCCAAGCTTCTGCTCTTCCTTATTTTGTCTTTTCGATCAATGGTTCTGGGAGATGGGTCAATTAGGGCAATTATTTCATAAGATTTAGAGTATATTTGACATAACATAATCAAGAAAGCGAATACAATTATTTTCATTTCACAATAAACCTTCACGAAATCATGATAATGAAATTTCAATTTCAATAGCACTAACACAAAAGTAAATGTTAGCCCTTTTGCCCCATATTTTACTATTTTTGAGCCTGACTAGCTGAAAATAACTGTTAGCGAGTGCTAGGTCGAAAATCTAAGCGACAAAGTAAAATATTTTAAACTTATCATTCCCTTAGGAAGCTAAATAGGCACACTGCAAATTTATTCACCTTAAATACGTCAGCCATTTAAGCGTAAATCTAAAAACAAAGTTTCACAAATTTAAACGGATCCTATTTCAAATTTAATAAATACAATATGTAATTAGGAATTTCGTCTCACGTTAATGTATGATATTGGAATATTTTAAGCCGTACCTAATAACGGAGGTTAGTCGTTCTGTAGTGACTCTAGATATTAGAACATACGAGTTATTTGAAAAGTATCTGTCGAATTTTCACATGCGAAGTAGTGATGCTAGAGTAGCACATTATGCACTATTGAAGGATATCGCTTAATGCGCATGCTTGAAGTTTTGCAACACCGTTGCGCTTGTCAGTCGCTACCTGATGGCTGCGGAGTAACATGTTGGGACACATGTTCGTTGAATTTTCATTGCAACGACAGTGCTTTGGTTTCCTGGCCGTACCCGCGCACGCATGACTCATCTCCCTTGATAACTGTGTTTAGAGACCCAGGATCAGTGTTGGCAATGCCCAGCATGTCGTACGCAAACTCAAGACTGAGTTCTTTCTGTTCCATCGACAGCAGCTTGCGCACAAATTTTGGAACCACTCTGCGCTTGTTAAAATTTTCACACAACAGGGCATGGGCCTAATTTTGACTCATCCCAACCGC
>VOMN01014347.1:0-11717 GCA_014899125.1 Orchestia grillus
GCGAACTAAGAATCACAACTGGAGTCTCAACATGACGTGTGCACTTATTTGTAAGGTTGTAGTCCTAATGATTGGGAAACCGATGTGACCCATACCTTGTTTGTGAATGATTTTGGGATCCACGATTTTCACTTTTATGTCTTTCCACTTTGTGGAATTTAGAATAGGATCGATATTTTGTTATCATTTTGCAGTCTATCCTATGTATGTACAGAGTGTTCCCAAAAAATGTACCCCTTCTTTTAAAGCTTATATCTCCTATGAATATACATGTATTTCAAATCTGTTTGATGCATATTGTTGGAAATTTTGTTTTTTTTCTTTCACAAAATTTCATTACTTTTCATTGAAAAATGAACTCCTCGCAATAAAAGTGTTACAGATCCCAATTAGAAGTTCCGTCGAAACTTCCACGTTCTAACTTCAAGGCTGTAATTTTACTAGTTAAAAAATCAAATGTTAATATGCTTTGTATGTGACTGATTTCGGAATAAACGGTTTTTCTTCAACACAAGAGGAGATTCAAATGAAGGGGCAACAGCAAGGCAGTTGCAACGCATGTACCCTGCGTAGCATTACGGGGTAGCTGTGTAGCATTAAGGGGTAGCTGTGTAGCATTACAGTGTACCTGTGTAGCATTATGGGGTACAGCATTACAGTGTATCTGTGTAGCATTACGGGGTAACTGTGTAGCATTACGGGGTAGTTGTGTAGCATTACGGGGTACCTGTGTAGCATTACGGGGTAGCTGTGTAGCATTACGGAGTACCTGTATAGCATTACCGGGTATAGCATTACAGTGTATCTGTGTAGCATTACGGGGTACCTGTGTAACATTACAGTGTACCTGTGTAGCATTACAGTGTACCTGTGTAGTATTACAGTGTACCTGTGTAGCATTACAGTGTACCTGTGTAGCATTACAGTGTACCTGTGTAGCATTACAGTGTACCTGTGTAGCATTACAGTGTACCTGTGTAGCATTACAGTGTACCTGTGTAGCATTACGGGTATAGCATTGCAGTGCACCTGTGTAGCATTACGGGGTATAGCATTACAGTTTACCTGTGTGGCATTACAGTGTACCTGTGTAGCATTACAGTGTACCTGTGTTGCATTACAGTGTACCTGTGTAACATTACAGTGTACCTGTGTAGCATTACAGTGTACCTGCGTAGCACTACAGTGTGCCTGTGTAGCATTACAGTGTGCTCTGCGTGTGTGTACCAAAGGTTTTGAAGTTGTTGAAAGTGTACCTGCGTAGCATTACAGTGTACCTGTGTAGCATTACAGTGAGCCTGCGTGTGTGTACCAAAGGTTTTGAAGTTGTTGAACGGGGTGCAGATTTTTCTAAGGAACGATGTATATAAACCAGTATTATTATCCTTTTTAGCATTGTTGATCAAACATCCAATGGAACATGGTCACTAACAGAATGCCATTTCCCTACGTGAAGCACTGCCTCTGGAGTATTTGGCACTGCCAGACAGGGAAGAGCTTCAATTGTATAAACGATGTGAATTTTTCCTGAGTTTTTTGCGATGTGCTGACACTGCGTTATATTTTGTTTAGATTATTTTCTTCGGCCACAAGGTTCCGATTGAATTGTACGAAAGCACTCGAAAACTTATTAGTTCCTTGAAATATTTCTAAATGTTTTTTATCGATAAATCACAACGTAAGCAGTGATGAAGATTTGAGCTTCTANCAGAGACTGCATTACATTTTGTTTAGATTATTTTCTTCGGCTGCAAAGTACCGATTAAATTGTACGAAAGCACTAGAAAACGTATTAGTCCCTTGAAATATTTCTAAATGTTTTTTATCGATCAATCACAACGTAAGCAGTGATGAAGATTTGAGCCTCTAAGGTACCTGATAATGACAGATTTATTTTTGTTCATTCAGCCAAACCGCTCTGAGTAATCTGAAACGTCGGAACTAAATCGACTATTGCAATATGAACGAGTCAAGGGCCACATGGTTTGGTTTCTACCCAAGTCCTATGACATCAGGCACCAATCGCTCACAGGCTCCTGAGTAGCATTAAGATAGAAGGAAAACAGTCAATGAAGTGCTGGTTGAGTCTACTAAATGGGGTCCGTGACCACCGCCACTACTACNGTCCTATGATCACAAGTGTAGGGTCCTATGATTCATCAAGCTTTCCCTAGCATCATCTCCATCATTAAAGTTATGACCTCGAATCAGCAGCCCATAATAATTGGGGATTTCTTACTCGGTCTTTAATGAGACGAAATTTGATCGTGTGTACGGTGCCACCATAGACGACACTTTCCAATAAGTTGTTCTCCATTTCGATAATTCAAACTGGAACGAAATTCAAGGTCTGGGGTGCTCTGAACGTCATTTCTATTAGTACATGGTGATACTCCTGGCAGGTGGGTGAATAACGGGACGATTATCTTCGAAGAGTCCTTATGAGCTGACATCGTTGACAAGATTCATATGTTTGCAGGTTTTAATTTGTCGACCACACAATATTCTTTCTTCGGGAAAGGTGAGTTTGAGGCCTTAGAAACATCGTTTGTAGTTGAAGTTGTGGACTGCGCGAGTCAGTTTCGTTCTCTGTGAATTTTACTCATTTAATTGCTGTGTCGTCATTCGGTGGGAGGCATGAATGCTGGAGNTGATAATCAAAGTTTCTTCCTATGTATTTCAGGATTATGCTTGCGTTCATCTGGCTTTGACTAATTTCTTGTTATGGTTGAGGTCTTTTGCGATGGTGATCTTTAAGTACTCTTCCCATTGTACGACGCGTGTCCAGTCTTTAGATTATGTATCGTCTGGTGATGTGTGCGGCCCCTGAGCCAGTTTCGCACTCATCAGAACTAGATGGCCAGAAACCTTTCAAGGGGAACTTCTCCACAGTTTTTTGGGTATGTCGCATTATAGAAACATGTGTGAGGTCTACGGCCATCATGCNCGGCCACTGAGCCAGTTTCGCACTCATCAGGACTAGTTGACCTTTCAAGGGAAACTTCTCCACAATTTTTCGGGTGTGTCGTATTATAGAGACATGTGTGAGGTCTACGGCCATCATGCCGACGTAAATTCCCCTGAACAAGTCGAAGAGGCTCATGAGAGAGTGGCATTTTTTTAAATTGCACTAGTTAGTGATGATTAAGCTTTTAGTTTGTAAATATCTGGTCATTCAAGCTTTGCTCTATCTATTCACACTTTTATTGATTGGCGAGAATTATTCGGGGCATGTTTATTCCAGTCCGTGAAAATCAGAAGGACGTTCGTTTTCTTCTCATCTTGCGGGGCTTGCCNTGTTCTCAAGTCAGGGGTCGTGGAGATGTGGCATGGGATCTCCAATTAAGTGCAATTTAAGAATACAAATCTGGAGGCTTGTTCAAATGAGTTTTTTAAAATTGCCCAAATAAAGATCTCATGCTAAGTCACCTCGACTCCTGACAGCAATTTTTCTAGAGTAACTAATTTAAGAGCACAAATCTAGACGCATATATACATATTTCCAACGAACGTGTAGCTCTAGTTCTTCAAGTAGAGAATTGTAACAGTTTTCCGNTGGAGGCTTGTTCAAATGAGTTTTTTTCAATTGCTCAAATAAAATCTTATGCCATGGTACCATGGCTCCTGAAAGCAATTTTATTAGAGCAACTTATATGAGAATACAAATCCAGACGCATATATACATATTTCCAACGAACGTATAGATCATGTTCTCCAAGGAGGGAATTGTAACAGTTTTCCGAAGTACGCTTTACTATGCACAGCTGCGCAAGGTTTTGCTGTACACAGCTGCGCAAGGTTTTGCAACGCCCAGCTGCACAAGGTTTTGCTGTACACAGCTGCGCAAGGTTTNAAACAGTCAGTGAAGTGCTAGTTGAGTCTACTAAATGGGGTCAGTGACCATCGCCACTACTATTCTCACCATGCACTTCTGCAGGGACAAAGAAAAAGGCATACAATAGATTAATTGTAATAGATCTTCACGCGGTGACACAGGAATAGATCTTCACGCGGTTTTGCTTTCTGCAGCTGCGCAAGGTTTTGCTATACACAGCTGTGCAAGGTTTTGATATACACAGCTGCGCAAGGTTTTGCTATACACAGCTGCGCAAGGTTTTGCTGTACACAGCTGCCCAAGGTTTTGCTAAACACAGCTGCGCAAGGTTTTGCTAAACACAGCTGCGCAAGGTTCGCTATACACAGCTGCCAAGGTTTTGCTGTACGCTGCTGCGCAAGAAGTGTACAGTCATGTGTATTTCTCCCACGAGGGTGCAAATATAGTTATCAAAATAGTGAATACTCATAATTTTGCATACATATGGAGATGTTTGTCCAAAAATGAAGTCATAAATTGTGCAAAACCGAAGATCATCGATGGGATTTTTTTTTTAAATTATTCCAGTATATTCTGTTTGAAATACTGTTGGTATTTTCGCTCTACCCGACCAATCCGTAAAATGTGACCTTATTTTTTTGCCACAAAATTTCATGTAAATCATCGTCCAGTGACCTGAGCAACGTGGAACTCGAACCAATTTTTTTATTTTTTCGTGCTATTGGATATTTTCTACACGCAAAATTGGATTCTTCATTCCTATGATTTATATAATGACGTTTATAAATCTGCCACACCTGATGCACGAGCGCCGCGCGTGGTGGGGGGGGCAGCTCACTGCTCTTATCGCTTCCTCAGACACGATAACGCGGCCGACTTGAGATAAGCTAGGTGTGCAAGAGGCCCCATGTCTCCGCTATTTCTGGAGCTGTGGTGCTTATCTGCAGCACAGGCTCACACCTAATTCGTTCTGACATTCTGCATGATTTGCAGGGACGGTCTTGGCCACATTCAAAATGAATTATACATGCAAATGTCGAGTTCGAATTATGATTTCTCGCATGAATCTAGTAATATTGTCCAGGTTACTAGTAATTTGTTTTTTTTTGTAACTGTAACGTGCAATTACGACATGTGTGTAAGGCAAAAAATTCAGAAGTAATTTTTTAAATAAAATCTTACTCAGGGNTGCTTTTTTTTTGTAACTGTAACGTGCAATTACGACATATGTGTAGTCGTAGTGGGAGGCAAAAAGTTCAGAAGTAATTTTTTAAATAAAAGCTTACTCAGGGGATATCGCAAACGCATGGATCTCCTTTCTTGTTCGTTAAAATGCGCATTGCTACAGCTGTTCGTTTGGCGTATAGCTTTAAGTCCTCAAAAAGCGCATCGTTATAGGTCCCCAAAGAGCNATCGCAAACGCATGGATCTTCTTTCTTGCTCGCTGAAGTGCGCATTGCTACAGCTGTTCGTCTGGCGTATAGTTATAAGTCCTCAAAATGCACATCGTTATAGGTCCCCAAAGACCGTATAGTTATCGGCCTCTAAAGAGCGTGTCATCAAAAATAGGATAGTTATTGGTCTCCAAAGAGCGGATAGGCATAGTTTTTCTACGAGCGTTTAGTTATGGTGCTCCGACNAGTGGATAGGCATAGGTTTTCAACGAGCGTATAGTTATGGTGCTCCGACGAACGAAAAGCTACGGGGCACCGATGAAATGAAGGTTACAGTTCGCCGAGGATCCTTTTCTATACGCAGCTGCGAAGGCCGTGTACAGTTATAGTTTTTATGGGTGTGCATATATCGTTCTCAAAGAAGCGAATAGTGATAGTTTGTAAAAAAGTTTCGATACGGTGTTACAAACAGCGCTTAGACATAGTTTTTTAGAGTGTGCTGTTATAATTCGCCAAGGACCGTGTTAACATCAGTTCTCCAAGGCCCATATTCANTAGTCATAGCTTGTAAAAAAGTTTCGATACAGTGTTACAAACAGCGCTTTGACATGGTTTTTTTAGAGAGTGTGTTGTTATAATTCTCCAAGGACCGTGTTATCAACAGTTCTCCAAGGCCCATATCCATAGTTACAGTTGTCCAAAGGGCGCGTAATGTATTCTACAGGGCGTTCCACAATAAAGGGTTGGGATTTTCGATTATTTATTACTCATAAAGTATTTTTTGATTGTAGATACTTGAACTAAGTCTCATGTAAAACGTGAGATCTCTACTCGTGCCAATTAATTTTTTTATTCATAATAATAGTTGATGAACTTTTAGGCACGACGAAAGATTGAGTTTTCGCCCATTGGGCGAGCGGGTTTTTAAAAGTTTAATCACTAACTTCATTTGCGTGAATAAAGCTGAATATCAAAACAGGCAAAAAATAAAGAACAGTGGTTTTCTGAAAGGAAAACATTTATTTTCAATAACAGCATTATTTTCAATTCCAGTCCTTATTAGTTCGTTTATTAAAATTATTGGCCGCCGTTGCTTGTGAGACACTTTCGGCCTCGGTCTCTCACTGCTCGCATCGATTTCCGAATCCTTTTTCACGGTTGCCTCTAACCTCGTTACATTGTGGCTAATACGCTCACGTAAATTGGGTGTGTTTTATAACTTTATTTTGCAAATAACCTTAGAGACAGAAAATGCCTGGGGTAAGGTCTGGACTTAGTCATGGCCATTCTACTGAAAACCCAACTCCAATGACCCCATGCGACTTTTTCCTCTTAGTTCATTTGAAAAATAAAGTTTATGAACACCTCCTATTGGCTTGCAAGATTTTCGAAAGCGTATCATCCACAATGTTAACGAGCTTAAAGACGAGGTAGGATCTTATGTTTATTTAGTTTAGAGAGATCAATTAATTTGATTGTTAGCATAACCTGAGATTAAACATTATTTCTCAACATATGCTCATCAGCGATACCTCGATAATCTTAGGATTAGCATTCAATAGCTGTTATTGTCATCGTTATTTTATGGTAATTATCTGATAATTATTTTACAGCTCCCTAGCCACATTAAGAGCGATCTCAAGAGAGCGAAAAAGGGAACTATTTAGCCTGGACTGTAGGAAACGGGAAATTTATGCACAGGCTCCCACACAGGATTTCCAGCTCATAGAAACAAGTTATAAAGGAGCTGAAAGAGAAGGTAAAGAATCGTTAAAGAAAACGTGAAATGGAAAGGAACAATGTGGGCACGAATAATGGAAGTCCCGAGACTCCTAGCTAAAACTGAGGTAACCTAACAGTCACCCTGGTGACACCAGTACGTGATGAGTTTAGTTAAACCTCTTTAATAAATTGGGTCACTCTATTCACCGTACAAATAAAAAATTGCGCCAGTTAGTTGCAATCGTGCAGATCAGNAGAAGTCCCGAGACTCATAGCTAAAACTGAGGTAACCTAACAGGGATCCTGGTGACACCAGTGCGTGATGAGTTTAGTTGAACCTCTTTAATAAATTGGGCTACTCTATTCACTGTGCAAATAAAAAAATAGCTCAAGTTAGTTGCAATCGTGCAGATTAATCCGAATATTTCAGTCATTGCACATATTATTAGCGCCGACGTCGAGTTAAAATTTCATTAGAATTGAATTTACGGTTTTAGAATATTGAAAAACTCGATAATAAACAGCCTCAANGCCAGTTAGTTGCAATCGTGCAGATCAGTCCGAAGATTTCAGTTATTGCACATATTATTAGTGCTGACGTCGTGTTAAAATTTCATTTGAATTGAATGTACGGTTTCAGAATATTGAAAAACGCGATAATAAACAGCCTCAAATGACATGGTAGCACTGCTACCGTTTGGAAAAGGCAGAAAAACTCCGACACGATCTATTTAACGCAAGTCTGACGTAATAGCCGCCACACGCGTCACTGGTTCCGTCGTGGCACCGCCAGTCCAAGGCCGCCACATTCTCCACACTTGCCACACTCAAGAAGACGGGCGAAGAGATGGCGCCACCGTTATATCCCCAATGGAAAAATGGAAATAAAATATATCGTACATTCCAAAATAAGTTATACGAAACACATTTCATATTTCGTGTTTTGAAAAAAGAGAAAGGCAATAGTATATTGAGATGCAAATAATATTGGAACATCAAAGTTTTATTGGTAACTTAATATTTGCTGCGATCTCTAATGATAATTATATGAAGAAAGTTATAACTTAAAGTAATCGAATATTTCCTAATTAATTACACATATTGAAAGAAATAACCAAACAAAGAAATTACAAAGTAAAAAATAAAATACACAATAGATAGAATAAAGAACTCAAAAATTAAAACAGTGTTTTACACCAACACTTCCAACTTTTTAATGCAAATGCTAATTCACAAGTCATTGCGGAGCGTTGACTAACATTGTTCGCACTTGTACAGCAAAAGCCAATGCTGAGCAGAGTAACGAGTCGCAGGAGGTAGCTGCTCCCCAAATTCGCCGAATACAAAGAACTTTCCCAAACAGAANGGAGCGTTGACTAACAGTGCTCGCACTTGTACAGCAAAAGCCATTGCTGAGCAGAGTAACGAATCGCAAGAGATAGCAACAGTAAGATGGCGATCCGAGATCTAATATTATAGGCACAGCAAGTTTAAAAGCTGTATCTTGAATTAAATTGAGAGTAGACATAATCTGTCGTTCAGAATTCTTTTGCCTTGGTTAACATTTATTTAGCAAACAAATAACACAAATTTGACATAAGGGCACGCAATACACGTAGCGCGTGCGACAAATGTATTTCTCAAGTATTGGTTTAATATTCTACTCCCCAATCAGAAATGCTAGTGCGGAGCGGTACCGATAATCGCGGTATATGCATGTCTGGCGGTCAGTGTGGGCCTCAATTCCGTCCANCAAATAATACAAACTTGACATAAGGGCACGCAATACACGTAGCGCGCGCGGCAAATGTATTTCTAAAGTATTGCTTCAATATTTTACTCACGTCTCCCAGCTCTGATTTAATTAATGGTAGCCGTTTTCTTGATGGAATGTAAATATGTTTCCAAAATTCATAATAATTATCAATTAATTGGAAATTTCAATTTACGTCATATCGAAATTACTCATACACACTGAAAACTATAGAAATGAACATTTTGAGGTGTTACAAACTTAAGCGCTGGCAAACCGACTAACCTAAAAATGCAGAGTATATCTGCAGTGTTCATGCTTCGCTCTCGATGCTTATCAAAATTCATTTACCAGCACTGGCTCAAGAGCTCACGATAACGCTTTCAAAACAGATTTTGTAAGCAAGCAGCGGGTGAGTGTGGGAGAGCTCTCGTGTCAAATGGTTCATGTACTGAGATATGTACACCTCCATTACGTGTAGATATATAAGGATACGGTTAATTGCTGAATCGGACGAATAAAAAATTGAAAGTAAAAAAATATAACTCGTACTACAGATGGTTACTCAGCAGTAATTTCAATAGATGCACTTCGCAGCCATCGCCTCAAATTAACGAGTCTTACATACGCTGTAAAATAAATGCAGTGTAGTTACTACAAACATTAGGTGATCACTTTCAAACGATGCATTACTTAACAAAATCAACTTAGAATACTCTTAATTGGGAGGGAGCTCACCCTCGCCTCAGAGCTGCACNATCGGATGTATAAAAACTTGAAGGTAAAAGAATACAACTCGTACCACAGATGGCTCCTTAGCAGTAATTTCAGTGGATGCACTTCGCAGCAATCGCCTCAAATTGACGGGTCTCGCATACCTGTAAAATAAATGCAATGTTGTTACTACAAACATTAGGTGACTTCAATGTGAGGTTCCCCGATTTCATAGATATTTATTCGGTGATCTTTGAAGAACATGGAACTGTCACCGTGGATCTATATAGTCATTATTTGGTGGAAAGTAATTTGTAAAAACGATAATATTGCAATACTTCTGAGCATCATTGCACATTACATNTACGCTGTAAAATAAATGCAGTGTTGTTACTACAAACATTAGATGACTTCAATGTGAGGTTCCCCGTTGTCACATATATTTAATTGGTGTTTTTTTTTAAACATGGAAATATCTCTGTGGCTGCATATGGTCATTATTTGGTTGGAAGCATTTTGTAAAAATAATAATATTGCAATATTTTTGAGCATTTTTGTACATTACATTCCAATTATCGTTGAGGCGCATAACGGCAAGTTGCAGTTACCTTGTAATTCATCAATAATTGAAATCTACGGGATGGTTCAGAAGTAACTGATCCTTGCGCTGATATGTGAATAGGATATCATATCATATGGTACTCTATTTTAAAATGAAATCCCAATAAAAAAGATTATTTACTTGAGGGCCACCCTGTATTATCCACTGAGGGAGATGGCTCCGCAGCAACGAGCCCGAGATTGACAGAGCTCTCAACCTCACGCCAGACAGACGGTAGCTTGCTGAAGCATCATTTACCAGTTGACTTCTTGTTAACTGCAGTGTATGGAAAGAATTTTCTAAATCTTGTCATTATTTTGGGCGAGATGCGAATCGAAGAAAACATTGTTGAGAGAAGTCCTAACGCTACCGAAATCCCCTTCAGTCTTATTGGGAAGAGGTTGATTATTCACTATTTTGATCTAACCTTAGCTAACAACTTTGGCTGCATTAGTTCTAAATTACATCGTCCCTTTTCAAGTTATTTGCCTATGTTCCATCAAACAAAACTACAGGAGTCAAAAATCGACCACGATAGAGATTGAATGACGAATAAATTGTTACTTCCACATCTACAATTNGATTATTCACTATTTTGATCTAACCTTAGCTTACAACTTTGGCTGCATTGGTTCTAAATTGCATCGTCTCTTTTCAAGACATTTGCCTATATTTCATCAAACTAAATTACAGTAGTCAAAAATCGACCACCATAGAGATTGAATGACTAATAAATTATTACTTCGACATCCGCTATTTTCTTCTCACAATGAAAAAAATATTGAGGTTTTGTGTAATGAAATCACAGGTTTTTCATCGTGGGATCAAGAGGACATGTTTTGGTTAAATCATTAGCCAAAATTTTTACCCTCTCCTGGCTTAATTCCTTTATTTCGCACGGCCAGTGTTTGCTTACGTAAAAGTTTTATTGCATACTTGGAGCCCAAAAATTGGCAACGCGCTTAAATTCCGTTGAATTTGAAGCCATTTCGATTATACTCTGAATTTAACCATTTATGAGGTTNTTCATGAGGTTTCAGCGTTGGTTTGTTTTCTAATATTTGGAGGGGAGGAGTCTATATGTTAGGAAAACTGTGATCATCTTGCTCACTTTTTATTTTGTAACTGTGCATATTCTTCTACAGTGCACATCCACTTTAATATGGGCAGAAATACAGAGCTCATTTCTCTTGGAACCTATCTCTCTGTAACTATTTTTCCTTCCATCTCGCAATGTTGAAAACTTATTCATTTGAAGCATCTGTAAATTTTTATATGAGCTTGAAACTTGTGTATTCATGCCATTGATTCTTTTCCAACTATGCTCCGAAGCACTTTGCTCGTAAGCGCTTTGCCCTGAACCACTTAACTCCAAAGCATTTTGCTCTGAAGCACTTTACCCTGAAGCACTTAACTCCAAAGCATTTTGCTCTGAAGCACTTTGTTACTCACCAGCCCACCAGTTTTTGTTGGAGTTGTACAGGCGTGTAGGGTGCAGAGTTTTGTTGGAGTTGTTCATGCGTGTAGTCTGCAGGGTTTTGTTGTAGTTGTTAAGGCGTGTACTGTGCAGAGTTTTGTTGGAGTTGTTCAGGCGTGTACTGTTCAGAGTTTTGTTGGAGTTGTTCAGGCGTGTAGTGTGCAGAGTTTTCAGGCGATTGGAGATAAAATACGATTTCATTTTAATTTTTAATAATTTTA
>VOMN01014348.1:0-48044 GCA_014899125.1 Orchestia grillus
CGGCGACACGCATCCTGTGAGTTGTCCAGCTCCCCCCCCAGGAGGTGCAGGGGGGAGGGTGGGGGTGCAGGGGAACGGGAAACATGGCCGCGCCGGAAAGTCTTGTCCTGAAGGGACCAACTCATTTTTAAATGAGTCAAATGCTCTGGAAGCTGTCGTTCCCGTTTTATGCACTTGTCTCATACATCACAACGCGTCATGACATCTATACATTGTCTCTCGCACTGACTGAGACTGAGGACTGAACATTGGGGGAACATTTTTCTACAGATACGCATTCTGAAAATGGACTCTCGTATGACACAAGAAACGCGATCATCCTGAAAATTCGACCTTTACACTAACGAGCATTGTATATTTCTAAGAATAAAACGAAGACGTGCTACCTATTAGAAAGACAAAGTCAGTGCTCAGAAGTCACCCCATTCTAGTTTACTAATACCATTTGGAGTTTCTAAGATTAAATATGGATATTTCTTCATAATGTCGACGTGACCTACCGCAAGACGTATATTATTATGTTACCAATAAAAGAAATGAAAGGACCTCACTATTTAATTTCAAGGTAAATTATGAAGATCACCCGGTAGGTTGTGAGATGCACCACTATATGCATATGTATAGCTGGGACCGGACGGAGTGGTACTGACTTGAAAGCGCTGCGCTAAAACTACTAGCGTTACTCGAAAATTTATGGGTACATGAATGCCCTCATAAGCTGCCCAATCTAACTTTTTTCTGGGTCATCTATAACTATCCATAATTTGCATCGCGTAAGGGCACACCGCATAGTCGAATTATCGATGGAATTAAAATTAAACTCAGGAATTGAGTTTAGTGCTAGACGACAAATCCTGTTGTTTTTTAAGAAGGAGCCCCTATTTCACCCTACATTACTCATCGCAAATCATTCTTCGTTTACAGTCTGGTAATTTCCAGAAGAAAGTTGTGAAGTCGACTTACTCTTCGTACAACGTGGACGGCGGCCTGACCTCGGAGCTAGACTCCCTGAAGCGGGGCCCCACCGAGATGGAGATGGAGAGAGCCCTGTCCCAAGAGTCCCGTAACATCCTCAACTCGACCACCTTCTCGGGCAAGTCTTCTGATACCAACAGAGGTGAGCCTCCCAACACATTTTTCCCTCGAATTTTTTTGTTTTTTTGCTGTTCTTACTTCTATTCGCACAGATTCCTAACGTTCACTTCTGAGTTGTCTTTGTCTCGAAGCTCAGACGAAGCTTTCTCTGTTGCCTGTGTTAATTTTGAAGGCAATGTGCAGAGTTCGAGACCATGCGTCTCGCGTTTTCAATCTACGTAGCTTCCGCTTGTTTCAGCTTCAGTTCTTTGACGGCTTTCATATGTTTAAATGACGGGTCACACCGACATCTTGGGTGTTTTTGTTCATTTGTTTGCTCATGAAGTTTGTAAAATGGACCCACCAACCTGTACGACTTGTGTACGCGTCGCTTCACACGCGCAAGTAACTGTACCAACGTGCGAGTATTCAGTTTTATGAATGGATTCGTAAACCCGATGACAAAGGAAATAATAAAATTGACGTCTTTACATGGGAAAATGTTTTTGACGAGGACTTTCATTGCGTTGATTTAGTTTCTCACAGCACGTTTCGCATTTCAATATCTATCGCTGGCAGCACATTAGGCTTTCAAAATTGTACATATTTTGTGCTGCGTAATGTCAAGTTTGTAAGCTTGGGACATTCTTTCCCCTAAGGACCGCCAAGAGACATCAATTAAGGGAATTGTAACACCGGAACCTCCGTTCAACATATTCTGTACCTAGCGTCCCTGTCTTACTGATGAATCTGTCAATAATGGGCCCATAAATAACTATTTTGCACGCACGACGACGCGTTGATCATTAAGCGTCGCTTGGTATGGGATGCGTTTGTTGACATGCGCCATAGATGCCCTTGTTGACATGCACCACGGATGCTCTTGTTGACACACTCAATGGATGCTCTTGTTGACATGCGCCATGGATGCTCTTGTTGACACACTCCATGGATGCTCTTGTTGACATGCGCCATGGATGAGAAGAGGCTGAGGTCTAACTGAAGCCCATCTCCACCGAATAATTCCCCGACAGACAATATCAAGGAGAGCTAACAAGGGGACCATATTGGGAAATGCAAATCTTAGGAACCGCACGTAATGCTATCACTCGGCACGACCTACAGCCCTGTTTGGCTTGGACTTCCATCTGGAGCTTCTGTGTGCCTTCGATTCGACTAATGTTCGCAAAGCTCAGAATCACGTTATTTCCTTTCAGAGCTTATCTATAATGAATATTATGATCATCAGGTTCTCAAATTGCTTGTACTTTTAATTGCAAGTTATTATTAACGGTACTCTCGAATATCTCTTTTACATTAATTTTCGTTCCCTGCTCTTTACTTACTTCTTGTCTAATGCCTCATGTGCATCCATACCTCTTCGATTTGTGCCAAGTTTTTGAAGTTAGTGTTCATACTCTTTTTCTACGTAAGTATTTCATTTGAGAATAAAAATGTCTTACGATGCCAAGTCCATGAACTGTTTAAATAATGGAAAACGTTCCCAAAAATCAGTGGGAGAACACACCCTCTGGTACAGAATAGAACTTTGAGGTTCACACTGGTCGTCGGTGGCGCGTAAATATACAGGGTGACGCAAAAAAAGGAAACCCAATTGACTGTAAGCCAACATTTATCTAGGATTTGTATCATGAATACCAACATTTCTATAGTAATACTTAGATTTTAGAAAAAATGTTGGTATTCATGATACAAATCTTAGTTAAATGTTGGCTTACAGTCAATTGGGTTCCTTTTTTTTTGCGTCACCCTCAGCCATTATCGTGCCTGTGTCGCACGTTTCGTCTCCGTGTGGCTGGGCAAATTGTTCAGATTAACTCGTATCGGATGGCTTCTTACCTCCATCAATCAACTTGAAAATACCCTTAGGAAATTGGCAAGAAATCCAGCTGGGTCTCTCATATGTATGTACAAATACGCTTGACGCGTTTGTTTTTTCTTTAAATTACAGCTTTGAGCTTTGAAAATGGCCGGTCATCACAATTATTCCATTCCCAAAGTGAGCGAGAATAAATGTACGAGCATGTGATATCAAGTGCACAGTAGCTTTACAAATTTGGAAACATATCATTTGTTCGTAAGTTCTCTTTTGATACTTAGCCCTGTTTTTACTTGAATGTGACGTACTGCTGGTCGTCGAGTTGAAAGAACCTGAAGACAAAGTGGTGCAGTTATTACAGGCACTTCCCCGTCGTAATGTCTCGCTCAAATTGATTGTTGTATCAGAATTGTGGTGTGTGAACCGACGAATGATGTCCATACTCGTTTTTTCGATGTATCAAATATTCATACGTCAAAAATACATGGTACTCAATTTGCGTTTTTTGTCTCTCTTGACTGTGGAAGTGTTTGTTTTCGCAAAATTTTGCACATGTATACATATTGTAAATGACAATCGTTAGGATGTGTCTTTTTGAGGACTTCATTTCAACGCAGACTGATAAAATACTCCTGTCACATGTAGGACTTTCTGTTCCAAAATTGTTTTTCTGTTGTTTCTCTTGAAATCTGTGTTTTTCTTACTAATTGAATTATTTAATGTTATTCGAAATGTCTACTAAATTTTCTTATTTCTCCAAGCCCCTCATTACCGTCCACCTAACGTTGTAGGTTTCTCTGTGAACTTGCCATGCCATTGTTACTCGTGTAATTTCCGTTCTCTCCTCAAGTTCACTCTACTCATTTTTTTCAGGTGCAATTAAAATTCTTTCAGTGTGCTTGCATCTCTTCCTTGATTTTAATAGGTGATAAATAAGTAAGTTTAAAACCCGGTCACCACATCTTCCTGAGCCACTCAGCTTCGTCTTATCAGCACCATTTACCTACCAATTCACCAAACATTTTCAGCTTGATCATGGTCCTTGTAACCCATCGTTATCAGCAACAATTTTCAACCCAGTCACTGCAAAACATCATCTCAACGATGAATCTAATACAAATTCGAATTTTCCATTATTCACGCTAACTACGACTCATCCAAGTCGCTGTCCAGTCACTCACCTAATCTGCACGCTCACGTAATCCCCCAGTCGTGGACGCGTCGCAGGTGGTCGCGAATGAGCTCGTTGGGGCGCTCTCC
Source organism: Orchestia grillus (assembly GCA_014899125.1). Classification (NCBI taxonomy): domain Eukaryota; kingdom Metazoa; phylum Arthropoda; class Malacostraca; order Amphipoda; family Talitridae; genus Orchestia; species Orchestia grillus. The sequence goes on from VOMN01014348.1 coordinate 4,175, forward strand.
TGCATAGGTGAGGTTTGACCCCCTTTCCTCCCTGTATCACTCGTTTGCCTAATTTAGTGTTATTTGTACGGCACTTCATTGGTACGAAGTCTTTGTGACGCTCACGGTAGCTGTTTTCTCGGCCTCTCGGTCGAGTCTGCTTGGGTGAGGCTAGGGTTGCTTCTTGGTTCATGTGCACAAGACGTCGTTTGTTGTGGACGACACACTGCTTTTCTAGTGCGTGCTTCCGCTCGCTGCTTGGGTTTTGCTCAAATGGAAAGCGCACAGTTGGTTCACCGTGGGACTGTAGATTACAGTTTTCATGATTTCAATTTCATTTTAGGCTGGTGAAATAACTCAGCACACTTGCGTGTGATAAAAAACACCTCGCGGGGATAAATAATTGGTACTTGTTTTGTGGAGCGCGTCTAGAGGACATGATCGTAGCACACGTACGTCAAATCCATGGAGGTAAGAGGGACACACTCTTGAAACAACGGTTGTGGCGTGGGTGCAGCGGAATGGTCTTGCGTAATGTGCTAACACAGTATTCATTTGAGTGTCACTGACATGACCAAGAGCAGACCCGCTTGGCAATGATCGTGTGGTGTTAGCAGTGCACTGCGGTGCATAGTATCTCATTCCTATGCAGTGCACTATACAGTGCAATGTCTCATCCCTGTACACTGCACTGTACAGCACAGTAACTCATCCTTGTGCACTGCACTGTACAGCGCAGTAACTCATCCCTATACTCGAAATTCTTCCCGTCCCACCGCACCAGCGTTCATTTTTGTCACAGAAGTGCTGAGTGTTTGGTAAAGCGTGTTTGGTAGAGTGTTTGGTAAAGCGTGTTTGGTAGAGTGTTTGGTATAGCGTGCTTGGTAGAGTGTTTGGTAAGGTTCTCAGGTTGATGATGTCACCGTGCCGCACTTGTATTCTTCATCAGCGGAATGCGACCGTTCACGATTTCACGAGCTTGTGAAGCGCCCAAATTCTAACCCTGTTACTGCTGTCCTCTTCTGGTGTACGGTGTGACTCTGTGTCTTTGCATGCTTCTGAGTGTGGTGTCATTCTTTGGATTACGCTGTTCTTTGCTTCTTCATGGTTTTCAATGTAATTATCTCCTTCAATGAGACCTTAACTCGATCTTAACTGAATGTTGTGTCTGTTTCTCCGCTCATTCTTGACAATCATGATCAAAATTTCATAAAGGGAAAAGAAAGTGATTCATATGAATCAAGAACAAGAATTGATATATTCATACACTCTCTGAAAAAATTCGAGATAAACTTTCGAGCTATGTTCGACATGAACCACAATAACTCAGTGGTATGTATATACTCAGCTAATGAAAATCTGATGAATAAGTTGTACGACTACATAAGGTATGTATTTATTCAAATGTTTTAGGTGATTTATTGAAATTCGTCAAAAGGCAATTATAAAGCAGCGATGCAATTTTTTCACATTGGTACACTATTTTTAAAATCAACAAATACGTGCAACAAACCCTATAATATGTTGAAAATCCAAGGTTTTTGAAGTTGAAATAACGCTATAATTATGAATTCCGTGAAGTTGAAATCAGGCTAATCATGAGTTTTTGAAGTTGAAATCGCGCTTGTTATAAGCTCCGTCAAGTTGAAATAGCGCTAGTTATAAGCTCCGTTAAGTTGAGATAACACTAGTTACAAGCTCCGTGAAGTGAAATAGCGCTAGTTATAAGTTCCGTCAAGTTGAAATAGCGCTAGTAATTTCTCATTTATCTTCTCGTACGTAAGCTCCAAGTTCATTAACTTCACGTTCATTAATTCCACGTGCATTAACTCCACGTGCATTAAATCCACGTGCATTAACTCTACGTGCACTAGCTCCCTGCTAGGTGAACTAGGCCTCTGTAGCCCTGCCCTCGGTGGGCACAGCAGCACAGCCTGGCGGCAGCTCAGCTGCAGGGGCCGCGTGGGCAGTGCGCCTGTTGCACTGCGGTGTCGTGTGAGGGGGCCATGGGACAGCCCTAATGGGGCGCTCGCATTTTAGGTCTCACCTCTTAACCCTTTGGCGGGCAAGAGTCACTACGGTGCTGTTCAACTGTTCTCACGTACAGCTTTAAATTATCTATTAACGATTTTAGCGATCTTAAATTAACGATTTGGTTGCAGGCGAGGGCTTTAAGAAAAAATGAAATCAATTCTTTATTCTTTAGAAGGTAGATACAGGGACAAATTTTCATGATGGAGATTAAAATATTGTCTTCAGGAGGAAATTTAGTACACGTTTCTGGCATGCACAGCACAGATGGTACGTTTTATGTAAGAGTTATTCAGTAGCATTGCAGCTACTCTTGCGATCTAAGGGGCTAATACCTGAATCTGCCCAGAATAAAAACATATAGATCCTCTTTTTGTTTCTCCTTGAGCAGCATAATAACTATAATGAAGCTGCTCCCCTTATCACAGTCAGTGAGAGGAGCATTCTGCAATCGTCTCACTGTGCAGTCGCTTAACTCTGCTGTGCTACTGTCAGCGTAGTGAACCGCTTTTCAATCGTTTCGAAATTGCTGCCGTCGGCACAATAGCTTTAAACGGCTCAAATTCTGTTGAAAAGCGATTTTTATGCGTATATCAGATAGCACAAGGTTATCAAAATGTTAGGTCATTATTAGTTATGTGTGTATTTGAAAGGGCAAGAAATATTCATGTTATCTTATAGTTATTTATTGTGTGTTGAGACGTATACCTGGTACTGCTTATATATGTGTAAGAAAAAACGGAACGAATAATTTTAAAATACAAAGCATGATCATAGATTTTAGCGTTCACGTTTGTTCTATTTCACAAAAAGTTCTATATTTCTACAGCTTCTGATGTTGCTGCTTCGTAAACCGAGAGTCGTAGTTTTAGCCATGTTGACATCGTATCAAGAATACAGCACTAGCACTGCATTATGTGCGCCTCGAAGACCATACGGTCCTGTTGAATAAGGCTGCTACTAGTTTTGGTTGGAAGTTAAATGCAGCCTTATTGCACGTATGCGTAAGGTTGCAGCTATTTTATGATACAGAGCTAAATGCAGCCTTATTACCAAAGTAAAATTTGGCCTCTAAAGGGTTAATGCACTTATTGTTTTCTTAAATTACAACTTGAAGTTTGAACAACCTAATTCTCATGTTCAATTTCAGAACTTTAGCTATAATCTTTTGAAAAAGCAACTTGGGAAATACATCGTGACTTGTTTCAGAATAAAATATATTTTTATTTTCATTTTCTGTTTATGATAAGCTAAACAAGTTGAACTGAGCAGTAGGGTTTTAAACGTAACGCTGAAAACTAATTTTACGTACCGTAATATGAAGTAACAAGTTCATGCATTTAGACTCTCTTTACGTGTCCAAAGAAAAGATTTCGGCCGGTACATGTACACATATCTCCATCTTAGGCCATCGAATTTTGGGTTGACTAACGCAGCAACCGGTAATGGTATCCTTGTGACGCCATGTTTAGCAATCCTGGAGCACATGGCTCTGCATTATTCGTCGTGGACGCCCGTGTTAGGGACGTTATTTAATTGAGGTTTCATCGTCTTGTCGTGTCATGCTTCGTGTATATAGTGCACATAAATAGTGCACTTGCTCCCCTTGCGTCGTCTGCTCTAAGTGGAAGTACAGGTTTCCTCTCCCGCGAAGTCGTGAGAATTAGTCTCTACTTTAGGCTACCAAGGAGCTTTTATCGAAATTCGAAAACCATTTTTTGAGCTCATTAATTTGCTTTGCGTTCACTTATTAAGCTTTGCCGCATTGATGAAAGCTTCCCTTTTACCAGAGCTCTTAGCTTGGAATCACGTAAACAATTTGTTGTGGCGGCAAGATTTCTTCCTTACATTTTAGAACAGTGTCATATCTCACCTGAGAAATCCTGGAGGTCTTAACTAAATATCGTGGTTTGATTCTCAAAATTTCATTCTTTCTAACTGTTAGCTCAATTGACTTACTCGAGAGTCAATTTCATTCACACTGTCTCGCCTAGAGCGAAGAATGTTCAAAGATTCGTCGTGTAGTAATTCTCTGTGACGTCTTGCCCATGTTCGCGTGCTGCCAGACACTCCCCTTGCCGTCACGCGGCGCATCTTTCCCTCTTAGGCATGCCGTATTGTACTAAATCCTTGTTGCGATCCCGATGCCTGTGAATTTTCTAATTATTAACGTGTGCGTTATGGCGCTGAAAACCGAGAAAACCTTTTTCACTTGTGCCAAAAGTATTCGATTCACAGATGGACCTGGAGTATATCGTGCCCTAAAGAAATGTTCACATACCCAGTGTTTAGCTCTGTACAGAAAAATGTAAGTGGTCTTATGAAACTCTAAGTATACAGTAGAGTACCTTAATTTATGAATGGTAAATGTTAGTTTAATGATTTCAAGATGAGTGCCTAGTTACATAGTATTCTCGCGTTTGAACTTTAAATCGTCTAGTTTACTGCGAAAAATCTCTAGGCTTGTTCAGGTTTTGTGACCTTTGGCTTCGTAAAAGAGCTTTGTATTAGCAAAGAATTGTAGAAATGACAACTCGCACAAGGTCTCAGTGTGTGTGGGACATGTTCTTCAGGACCCGCATATTATCTAACGTTCGTATTTTCATTGCACCCTAAAACTGATCAAATTTTCACTCCTACTGCAGCTGTCATGGATCTTACGGTATGAACTTGGAACTGTACTCATTTTCTTCCATTTCATTTGTGGATTCTGTGTTGTTTTAAGCACGTGCATAGGCATGCAAGCTCACGAGCTTCACCTTCGCACTAGCAGTCACGTTAGTCTTGACTTCACCTGCGTTTTTTGCACGTTTTTTGTCGAGTTCCTTTCTGCTCATCACTGAGCTTTATCTTTAATTAATGTACCTACATATACTATTGCCATACCGTGTGCAACGCTAGTGTGATTTATAATGATATGAGTCAGTAAGACAATGCCTCATTGCAATAAGGTATTTAATAAGGCATACGTGCTCTCCAACACCTTTACCTGTAGCGCATGCGATAGCGAGCTTGTCTCCTAGTCAGTAGGTCTTGAGTTCGGTACCCCGAGTGGAGTGCTTCCTTTGGGAAAGGAAGATTATTCATGATATTCCTTGAAAGGCGGCACACTAGTGTGACCTGGGACGAGGTACCCCAACTATTTCCGATGTTCCAAGGTACAACAAAGTCTGTATGGTGGCTCGCATCCGCCGCCCTTCCGTCGTGCTACCTGCTCAAGTCGTAGCACCTGCTGTGGTGAAAACATGAGTTTTCACGCACGTCTATGAGAAAATTGATATTTTGATTATAGTTAGTAGCAGTGAGTTTCCGATGCACCCTGAAGTGCATCCTGAAATATCATCTGATTTTGGATTTTATGTAGCAAGTGTGTTAATTTAATAGGAAAAGTTGAAATTAATCATGTAGGAAATAGGTTTGTGAGGGTCTATGGACTGACAGTCATGCGTACATATATTTTAAATGTAGGTATAATGTTTGGAATTGAAACCCAGTCAACGATTTTTCCGATGCATGGTCCCCCTTACATAGTTTTTTACGTAATGAGTTCCTTTTATTTGCATGTTATTGGACTTATAGCAACCCTAATTATTGCAGTCGCAGTGTTGAATTGTTTCTTGTTTAAATTCCAGGCTGAAAACATACTGTGTTCAAACTTTTGTTCTGTTGCTTCAAGTTTTTTTAGAATTCCGTGGGTGTTTGTGTACCGTGCAAGACTGTCTGGAAGTTTGCGTAAACAGAAACTTTATTAATTCGAACACAGTAGACACACAGTACATCGTTGGGTTTTCTATGACTCGTGACTATACTGACACGTGAACGATGTAAAGTTTAAACTTCATTTGCCAAGGGAAGCACTCCTTGGTTCCGCGCAAATTCGTTTGCAGAGTCGGGAATCGAACCCTCACTTCCCGGTTTAAGTAGGACGCCGTAACTAAGCGCCGTGGAGCCCCTCACTTGGAGCCTGAACGAAACCCTAATTATTCCAGCTTACAGCGCAGCGCTGGATTTTCAATGCCTTATAATATTTGGCGCATAAATGGTCCGACAATCGTGTATATGACAATCCTGACGAGATTGTGGGTATAATTCTTCTATTAAACACATCATTAGCGAATAATATTATTCCGTGTAGAAACTACAATGCAATTTTTTCCTAATGTCTGAGTTATTTAATATTTAAATAAGTTCCCTCGGCTGTCGATACCGCTCCTGTCGTTTTCTCTCATTGGAAGCTCTTCCGTTAACAGGTGCGTGGGCTCACCTTGTCGCAGGTGATTGTGTTATTTTATGCGATCCGATTGCGCATTCTGATGAGTTCGTCTTCAATTTTGACCATTTATGCATACTTTCATAATATTGCAGGTACTTAATTAGAATACCTTCTTTATTGCATATAAATGAGATTAGGTGTTTTTATGAGATTAGGTCTCTTTAAGTTGAATATACAGTACGTAACGTATTTTTGTAATATTTGAGTTGATTATTCTGATGAAGCTCACATCTGAATTAATGTAATGAAACTTGGGAATATGGCAGCTGCGGCATTTGTCTTGGTCGCTTTAGATCATGGTTCTGACTCGGTCTGATTCTCGTTAGGTCGATAATTAATATAATCACAGACAGTCCGTGACCGGGCAGGGTCTGACTCGGAGTCTGAGGGTCGAAGCCAACAACTCCGTAGTCAACGATATCAACAGCAGCAGCGGCAGTCTCAACAACAAATCCTGAGGAAACAGATCATTGCCCACACCAAAGTGTCCTCCCAGCAAAGGTCTGACGGGAACCTAGTCATTGATGAAGCCTTGACACCAGCTTTGAGCATTTCCGACACCAACAGAAAGCACCGAAGTGCGTCGGCGGACGACATTTTGAAAAATGCCAGCGCAAACGGCGATTACTCCACCATTGGCAGACTGAGGAAAAACATCAGGGAGCTGAGCTCGATGATTGACGATATCGACAGCGAAGAGCTGGAAAAGCTCAACAAGAAATACTTGGTTCACGCCTCAGCTGTGAGCCAAGTGGACTCGCGCAGAGCCAGAAGCGAAACCAACCTTTTGGAACCGCAGGAAGATGCTCGCAGAGAAGGTATAGCTCGCTTGTGTTCGTGGGCGTATCCAGAAATTTGAATTGAGGCCGAGGAAATAGAATTGCGAAATCAATTTTTCTATTACAAAAAAATTATCGTCTGCGCCCGTCGACGACTTCCCTCTTTTTCTTCATCTCCAAAAATTATTGTTGAAGAGCAAGCTATATCAATGTGTGCAATGGTGGTTTTATACAAAATCTGAAACAGTTGCTCAATCAGGCGAGGAGGGACCAGGCTACTTTGGCTCTTTCTGGATACGCCAATATTTTGGCTTGTGTCGTTTTCTATTGTGTTCACATCGTTTTTTAAGTGGTGCCGTGTGGTCCTTGCTGATCTTGAGTGAGCTGTACAAGGTCACTAAAAGCTGTTTGGTGTTCCGAAAGAACTTAAGCTTTTCTTCTGACACAAGTGTTCCCAATTCTGAATCCTTACCTATTGCACGGTAGAAGTTAGGTAAGAACTCAGCGTTATAGTTCGCTGATTCCAAAACCTCCTGTGTGGTGAACTAAACCATTGGTTTACGGCTTGATGTTTACAGCGACTCAGTGCTGCGCGTGGTCTTGTCTTTTGTTACAAATTTGCATTTCGTTAGCTTGAGGTATTGCTCTTGAATGACGAAACACGGTGTCTGCAAAACTTTTATTTGCGTTGAGTTGTGATCGGTTTGAGATTGTTTTTTACGTGAGTGATTCATGGGTGGCGTGGGTTAACACGTGGCTTTCGAAAGTAATTCTTGTGGCCCATACCAAGACGTTTTGCATTCAGTTCTGGCATGGGAGGCTGCTCTGGAACGGCTCTGTCCTTGCGTTGTCGTGTCACAACATCTCAAATGGAGGTCTGTTTATATTTACTCGCCCGGTGCTGCGTAGGTGGTCCATTTCTGACGTGCGAAAATTGCAAGAGTTTATTTTTGTATGTGGTCGGTGTCCTCAGGGTCTGCCTTGGATGTACTGTCACACCTAAATCTCAATAGCAGTCGCAGTAGTAGTATAGATTGCAACTCTTCAGTGACACAAGAATTTCGCACAGAAAGAAAAGGGACTCTTTATTATGGACTGTAGAAACGGAGATTTTAGGCACAAAATGCGTTCCCACATAAGATATCTTGCGCACAGAAACAGCAAATTAAGAATAAAGAGGAGTGAAAAGCTAAGAATAGATAGCAAAGAAGGTGTGAAAATTACGGGAAGAAAAGTAGGCACGAAAGATAGAAAGCTCAGGTATGGCTGAATGCCTCCTGGAGTTGGCAGTCCCAGTAATCTCATTAACACCATATGTACTGTAGTCTAAGAGCGTCGTAAGTGTATGTTATACCGCACTGTTGGGTGCTCCAGGACCGAATGTTATTTTCTTCATTATAAACTCTGGAACATTATCCTGGGTGTTCATTCAGTGCCGTGGTACGTAAAAACACTTTATATCATCTTAAGAACTCACGGTCTACATTTTAAAATCCGCTTTTCAAAAGTGAATCTTTCTTTATTAATTATTTAAATCTTTCATATTGAGTACACATTCGAGTTCAGTTCTTGATTGCATGTGGTACAGTATATCGTGTTACTGTCGACGTGCAATCGTATCTTATTTCTATCCAATTTCATTTTTCATTGAGAGTGACTGAGTGTGACTTTCTCACTTCAGTGACTTCCTAAGAATATCCTTGTTTGAGAGTGATTTCCTCACTTCAAACAAGGCGTCATGAAACTAGCGAACGTTCGTCCGCTGCAAACTCCAGTCGTGAGAACTCCTCTATTTACTCCACACGCATCCCTTACGCTTACCGATCGTAAATTCATTTCTAGAGCGATATGTCACACGTGGTGGTCGTGAAATGATTAGTTGTACGAGGGAGGGAGGGTGCGGTGTGCCTCCGTCCCTCACGAGGGCACTGCAGGGCGCCACCAACAAAGAACAACTGTTCTGAGACTCGACAACACACAAACTCTCAAGATCAGCTGTCGACCCTCGGCTCCTTGGCAGAGTCTGCGTCCGTTCACCAGGAGTTGAGCCTCCTTCACGGCGACATTTTTGTACTTTTAACGCACAAGTTGGAAAGTTAGCGAGATGAAATTGCCCACACCTGATTTTAGAGGGGCATGATTCGTTGTGAACGGTATATCGTAAAAAAACGCATTTGCATGAGATATTCAGGCCATGCTCTTTATAAATATAGTCTGCAATTAGAACCTCTGGTTAAATCAGGATTTTGTTTGAATTCAAAAGTAGAATTCCTTTGTTATCCGTTTATTTCATTTCCCCTAAACAACGCAACGCGACAATCTTTATTTCTTGGGAGACAACAGTGTCGGGCCTTCGGAGATGAATCCAGAAGTCCCTCGTATCTTGTGAGTTTCTCAAATATCTCAAGTCAAAATATCTCAAATATGACTTTCGAACGGTGGGCATGTAGGCTCCACAGTTTATAGGTCTGGCACTTCAGTAGGTTATGATAGAATAGTCAATCCCTATTGTTATAAGTGCTGCAATGTGGTTCTATTGTGCTGCTGCAGGTAGGTTTAATGAGAAATATATTAATGATTTCAATGAATGAGGAATACACACGGCTTGCTTTCCGACTGTTCACGTCAGTACGGTCAGAAATGTTCGCATGCATGTGCTCCATGAAGTACTGCTGTTAGATTATTTTACTAAAAAGTCATGAATAGTAATTCATCTTCTCAAATATTTGTTTATTGAGGAATGAATTTACGTCCGTAAATTTTACTTGAAATATCTTCATGCGCGGTTTCGCGTACACGCATTGTACGACTTGGAATGACAGCTTACGAAATTCAAATTAAATTTCCTAGGACGCCGCTTGCGTCAACGACAACAGCCCATTTTGGTCACTGGTTGCTCTTGGGCTATCCGGGAGAAGAATAGATTTGGTCGCCTCAGCGTGTCAACATTTTACAGTTCGCAGATTCGTAGCAGGCGATAGTTTTGCGTTCGAGTTTCGGAAAATTAATTTTTCTTTTAAGACACACTTCTCATGCAGCGGGAATTCTCGCTGAATTCAGTGGTGAATGCTTTCGCTCGAGACGCCGCCGTGTCCGGGGTGACATGTTCTAACGGATCGTTAGTTGTGATTTCGCCACCGTAATCTTTCACGTTTTTTAAACAGGTTTGAGTATTTTCAATTAGTTATTGTTGGTGCTCTTTACAGTCAGTCTTTCCCTAGTCAGTCAGTAGTTGCGAAAATGACGGTAAAAATATTTTAGTAGGATAACATGCAATTTTAACTGTAGGCAAAACTGTACAAGACAGTGAAAGTAGTGCTCTTTCCTGTCATATTGATTGTATGTGTTCGTCCTCCATTGTTGAGGGATATGCTGCCATGAATTGTGATTCAGTCTGCATATTTCCGTCCTACGGTGTCTAATTGGAGTGCATGCTGATAAGCATACGCAATTTCCCACGTCGAGGGATAGTCCAAAAATTCGGTGTCCATTCCCACGGTTAAAGCGAAGTCGGACGCGCGCAGCCAAGCAAGACCTGCCATGGTCCCGTGCCGTGCTGGCAGTCGTCAGTGACTGAAGTACAGTAAACTCAACTTCAACATCAGGGAATGCCGTGCTGGCAGTCGTCAGTGACTGAAGCACAGTATACTCAACTTCAACATCAGCGAATCCTGTGCTGGTAGTCGTCAGTGACTGAAGCGCAGTATACTCAACTTCAACATCAGCGAATCCTGTGCTGCTCCTGAGTTAGAGCTGACGCTCCCGCGGCGTCGTCAGCAGAGCAGCACCTGCGTCTCCCTGTAACCTGGGCCTCGACACCAGGGTCGGTCACCTCGTTAGCGCTCAAGTCAAAGATAAACTCACGATCTCAAGCATTCAAACGGGCTTCTAATCCATGACACCCGTGACTACTGGTACGTTATCGTCGCCTGTTCTGCACTTCTGACCTTCACACTAGCCTGAACCTCATGGCTGTGACGGGGTGACTCAGAGTGTGAAGGCTTCCCGTCGTGTTGTGCGCGTCTATTCCTTGTTCTTGCACCCCTTCATGCAAAATTGTGCTTTGCATCAAGCACAGGAAGTGTACTAGATTTATCTGTACATGTCCGTGACAGAAACTGTGCTTGAGAGAAATTTGTCTCTCTTTTAGTCAATCTTCACAGGGATGCATGCGTTATAGTTTGGCTTTCTGGGTCGGTATAAAGTAGGAGAAATAATTACCGTACCGAGTGGGTGACAATTTTCTGCACGAAGGCAGGAATGGCAAACGTGTTGCCACACATGCCAAGGATCAGGAGAATCAGCGATGAATTAGCGTCACCTCGAGCGAATGTACCTGGAGACATGTGCAGGTGAAGCGAAGTTTATGGAAATCCGGATCCAAAATTCTTCGTGCACAGTCATTATAAAAGTCGCCAAAGTTCAATTCTAGCAAGTTTAACGTCCTGATACTCTTTTTTGGTAATCACATACGGCTCACTGTCAATGAACTTAAAAATGGCTTCTTGTTGATATGTCATTTGTCTCAGGTTTTTCATCTCACCGGACGAACTCGGACCCCGCACCTCGGTACTACCTACGGCTCTAACTGAACCTTTGCTTCGCATGTACATCCTATTTTTTTCCGCACCTGCTATTTTCCTATGCATGCCTCTGTCTTGCTGGGCAGTTTAAAATGCATGTCCCTCACTGATGCCTCTTACAGCGTGCGTTGGTGAACCGCCTGTACGGCTTTAAAATATTTACGATTCTAACGGTGCTTTTAACGAGACTTGTAGCATTTCATGGGTTTCTTCTTGAGATGCTGCATCGCCGTGGGACCGAGGTACATGCAGGTTGTTCACAATTATTTTCATGTCGCCGAGTTGTTTTGTTTTGAAAGTTACCGAGCTGTGTCATTATAACGTCACTTGGTGCAAAAGCGATGCAACGTTCATTCACTGTGTAATTGGTTCGAATTTTGATTGTCTTTGTAAACCGATTGTCTACGTTCGTTCAAAAATTAACGGGTGTTTGCAAAATTACTTCGAATTGAAAAATGTTTCTTGTTCGTTTTTTATTCGTTTTAACCCTACGTTTGATTGAAAACTTAGTGTATCACTGTTACCCCTGTAAAATTTAATTTAAACTTACCCTGAAGCTGTTGAAAACTTTTTAAAATTTAACAGCGTTTGGCACTAGCGTGAAATTTCGATTTGCATTGGAACTAAATTTCTTTGACGAAGTTGTTCGCGACAATTTGAGTGCTTTAATTAGCTGCTATAATCAGCGGATTTATTTCATTCTATATTTGGTTCTCTTCTTTGGCAGAAGTTCGTGCTGCTATTTACAATTAAAACTTCAAAATAACTTTGCCTGAATTTCAAGTTGGTATTCAGCGAGGGTCGGCAGCATATGTCTGATAACTATATCACAAATTAACTTTTGCTTTAGGCTTTTCACTTTTGGTTCTTACTTTTAGGATGTAATAAAACTTTGTCTGTGTTCGTGACAGGTCGGGACGGCCGCTCGCTCTCCAATGGACACTACGAGTGAGTATTATTTTCAGGCTGCCGTACAGTTTCGAAGAACCGACCTTCCGGAATCATTATGAAGAAAACTTTATTTCAAAGTCATTCGAACTTTATTAAGTTGACCGAGCTTTCGAGCGCTGTCACAGAGCTCGTTTTCAAGGCGTACAATTTTGAAACCGAACGGCTCCAGGCTGTAATTGGCAGGGTTTTTTTTTTAGTCTATGTTTACATCACATCTGGAGTGGTTGTGGTGCTGGATGAAATTGGGGTTTCAAGCAGCTACAGTTATTGATGTAGGTGTACATGTGCTCAGCTACAAGGTGGGTCTAAAGTTTAACTTAGCTCTCACTTCTCGTTAGGGCTTTGCATTATTTACTGTCAGGAGTTTACTGAAATTTATTTTCAAGAATAATTTTTTAAAGATCAATCGATTTTATGTCACGTATGCACTGTCCTAGATTTTTAAAATTTAGTGTACTAACGAAAAGTATCATTTTCTTTTGGCCCATTGGTACGTACGAGTATATATGTTCTTGAAAATGCTCCGATAAACAAACCATGTGTGTGTTAGGCGTGAAATATACGTTTAAGGTACATTCAGAGATATCCTTTAGATATATTTAGTTTTATGAAGCCATTCTACCAAACATAAATAAACAACAGATATACGTTATAGTTTTTGACCGAAATTCCAGTGCTGTGCAGGCCGATTCACGTACCAAATGCAAGGAATTACCGTGAGTCCCCGTGAATTTTTTATCATGAATGAAGCAAAATTTACAAAATAATTTTTGAAATTTCGAATTTGAACGACACATATAGATATGATGCTCTAGCGTGCTGTAGGGCACCGTAGGGTCACAATGAAGAGCAATAACGTGTGTACCATCCGTAACTGATGTGACTGGCTACTTTGTGTGACAATTCTCGAGAGCCACCACCACTCCTGTGTGGGTGGCAGATTAGGGAGCGATTCCAGTGCAAGGAGGCTGGGGGTTAAAACTAGTCAATGATTTTGATTGAGTAATTTCATTTTTTACATTATGAACTAGATCTTAAATGTTTCTTCATTTTGCTTCCATCGAACAATACGATTTATAGCTGGCTGCCTACGTGCATTCATTCCGCTCTAGGACAACGAAGTAGTCCTAATTGTTACTTAAGTGTAGGGAACTAACGCTGAGTTCCCCTGCAGTGACGACATGATCGTGAACGACGAGAAGGGCGGCGAGGTGCGGCGCATCGTGTGGCGCAACCGCTACGAGAAGGCCTATGAGAGCAACGACTCCACCGTGCCCACCGTCAGTGCTGCGCCGCCCTGTCCTGTTGTTTTGTCGGGGACCTGTTCTTAACGTCGGTCTGCTCACTTGACTGACTCATCTGAACTTGTTCACTCGAACTTGTTCGCTTGAGCTTGTTCACTCGAACTTGTTCACTCGAAATTGTTCGCTCGAACTTGTTCGCTTGAGCTTGCTCACTTGAACTTGTTCACCTGTCTTATTAACTTGAATTTTTTCTCAAGTATTCTGTACTCGAACTTGTTCTTTTAGTCTTGTCAACTTGAACTCCTTTTCTAGTCTCGTCAACTTGACCTTGTTTTCTAGTCTCGTCAACTTGACTTTGTTTTCTAGTCTCGTCAACCTGACCTTGTTTTCTAGTCTCATCAACTTGACCTTTTTTTCTATTCTTGTGAACCTAAAGTTGTTTTCTGTTTTGTCTCGTTAAACTGAAGTTGTTTGCTTGTCTCAAGTTCTCAGTTTGTATGTGCTTGATTGAGACTACATTTTTTAACTCGTCCGTATAGGCAGCATGCAGCCACTCGGAACAAGTAACACTTGTCCTAACGTCTTCGCCACCATGTTGATAGTTGAAAAATAATCAGCTATCCGGCCGAGATGTCTGCGCTTGGGCGGTCCAAAATTATACATAATTATAAATGCCCTGGCGAAAAAGATGGACTGGGACTTCCGTTTATCCTACTTAACTTGCTGATAGTCAAAATAGCTCACCAATTGTACAGGAAGATGAAGTAATTTCTATTTCAGCATTTCAACAAAGAGTAACAATTTCAATTCAAATAACTTTCTACGAATTCGTTATTGATTTTTATGATATTTTGCCTCGCAATATTTGCTTTCCCATCAGTTGCTTCATGCTTTTGTACAAGAGGTTATGTGTGCTAACCCGTTACTATTTTACTTTAACATTTCTTCGTAGCTTTGAAAATTTCCTTTCTAGCTAAATCGACTGTCTCATTGAGGCCAAAGTTGGACAAGACAAAACCTGCCAGTGAAGAATATAAACAGAAAAATTGAAAAAAATTGAAATTAACAGCTCCAAATATTACGCCAGTCTTTAGGGTTCCCGATATGAGGGTTTGTTTGCCCCTCTAGTGCTCAGCGAGCAGGAGACGTAAGTGCCTCGTCCGTGAGTGTAACTAATTTCGTGTTTTGTGCTGTCTTAAATCACCTTAAAACCCTTTAAATCGCGATATTATAGTAAAACCGTGTTTCTAATTTCTATGATTCGTTTAGTTTTTGCAATTCTTCAATCGCTAAATTAGTTTTTTATGTGCAGATCAGCATAGAGAAGGACGCGTTGAACCGACGCTACAACTCGACAGACTCCACTGAAGCCACGACCATCAGCAGCCTCACCAAGCCTCACGTGCCTCCTCAGGTCAGCCTCAGTTGGTGTGATGCGCCACCAGGCCCCTCAGAACTGCCTTTTTTACCCTCTTACGCTCCTAAGAACCGGTGTTCATTTCCGTGTTCCCTGGCGTCAGCCCTATTGGGAGGACGAGTCAGCCGGTACCCAATTGTACAACCGAGTTGCGTGGGGAAATTAGGTTGACTTTGAGTCCCAAGAATAGGGCATCGCGACCCTATGAAAATCAGCTCAATACGCCTGGATTCGAACGCTGGACGTATGCACGCCAGACAAACACGCTGCCATTGAGCTGCGATGGGCCTCGTTCTTGTAGCTCTGGTTAGCTCCATCAAATTTAGGGCAAAGAAAAAAAATTCTGTGATTGACGATGCGAGCTCTGATGCTAATAGTGGGGAGTGGGTTACCTTTTCTACAGCACCCACGCACCCCACAAAACTAGCCAGAACCAAGTTAACCCTTTAAAGGATCAAATTATTTGCAAGTAAGGCTACATTTGGCTTTGTAAGAAAAACTCGTTGCAGCCTTATGTACACTGGTCTAGTCTCGTTCAAGTTCACAAATAAGGCATCGTTCAACTTTGTGAGTAAAAGAAGCCGGCGCCTTGCGAAGGCCGGCGATTTCGTCCTCAGCGGGGTACAAGAGTTAAGTTAAGCAAGTGAAGTGTTGAGAAAAAGTCAGGATTCTCGACCGTATAATAAACCTCGTATCTTAGCGTCGTTGGGTGAACCGACCATTAGGAGTAATCAAATGAGCTGCATAAATCTGTTTGCTTCTAAGAAATACCTTCAGATTCGCATATAGAAATGTGTTGGCTTTAATTAATATATTTTTCACTGGAACTACGATCACGCGTTCGTATGAAATGTTTTTTTCATCTCTAACAATGATTTTATTGGTTTGAGTAGCGACGCATTCTGGAACAATGTGACGCTGCCGTTGAGGAGCGAGAGACCCAATGGCACTCGTCCCCAGAAGCATGGGAGAGAAATGTTCTCCAACTGTGCATTACTCTATTTATTTTGTGGGAGAAAATTATTGTGGGTAGAGCCAGGTTCTGCGCAGTCGCTCTTCGTACATAAAATCTCTTTGTGGAACTTAGATCGTTGTAAATAGAGTGTGCGAATATTCGTATGTTTCATGTTTTAAATGTGTTGTGCATTGCAACAGAATTCCAAGAGTAACTATCGCAACTAAGTTTGGCCTTTAGTGCATTGATATCGTCCATTTAACGATAACGTGTTTGTGTTCTTGCATTAGGAGCGAGAACCTTTCATTTCATTCAAACTTGTCAGGTCGCTTCGATGTCATCGTTTTTCTGTTTTCAATGGTTTTGTGCTTTAAGTTATTATTTATGTTATCTACACTAAATATAATTGCTTAAATTAATTATTTTTTCCCTAGGTTCAATAATGGCTTGCATAACTTTTTTCCATTCTTAAAGCCGAATGTTTTCTCCTTATTTTCGAAGACCTGACCGTGGAATTGTGTTACATCCATATTTGGAATAAAATTAATCCACTTTTCATCTTTTTTTCCTCATCCAGCAGTAACCATTCTTTCTTTAAACTTGTGCATCAGTTTCGCTCATGGTCTTTTATTCTAATCAATACACATTTCATTTTAAAATGTAGTAAATATGTGTCGGTAAATTTCTTGCAGCAGTTGGTAATAAATTTTTCCTGGCATGCGTCCTGGTTTTGTGAAAAAGCCCTCCCTCTCTAATCGAGAAACCTGCTCAGACCAGAGCCGTTCCAAGGCAGTTATGGGATGTGTTGTCGACCCGTGGCCAGTGTGGTCTGTGTCTGGTTGTAATTTGGATGGGAAGTACAAATATTACTTCTGATGTCTAGTGGGGGGACGCGCTGTGAGAACTGTAACTGAGCGTCGGGATTCGGACTCGTCTACCCTATTCAAAATCGGTGCAGTTTTTTCGCAGTTTCTTGACGTTTTTCGCAGAGTTCATTGGCTATCTGCGCAGTTGCGCGGCCGCCAAGTCCGCTTTAGGGACGGACATTTCTGTCAAGGGCAGTTACTGCCGAGATCTGCAAGAGGCCAGTAGCCAAGTTCTCGCCCATAGAGATAGTGTACGCAAAACTGCCAGACTACGTCACAGAACTACCATCGCTAAAAAGAACTGTTTAAAGTTTTCCGCGTAGCTGCACTAATTTTTAATAGGGTAGTAGCCCATAACCAATTATCTTCACGAGATTAGACTTGCTTGAATTTTGCCATTATCATCCATGATGCAGCTTGCCTTGGCTCTCGTACGCATAAAGGATGTTCTCGTCACTCTCCTTGTTCCTGACCTCTCGTTCTCGATATCATTTCTTAATTAAGGAGCTTGCATAGTAAACCAAACCATTCCGAGAGCGTCTGCACATTGTGGGTGCAGGTCTGTTGTCGAATTTGGTGTTTGTGTGTACTCCATTTTCATCACACAATTTCATTTAGCCCATTTTTAACTGAATCTGATTTCCCTTTAACACAATGAAAGAATCGTTCAAAGGCAACACAAAATACTCTTTGCAATGCAGTGGCTGCTCATTTGTTTTAAAGCCATTCCATGAAATTATCACAGAGCGGCGGTTCAAAAGCCATTCCATGAAGTCATCACAGAGCGGCGGTTCAAAAGCCATTCCATGAAGTCATCACAGCGCGGCTGTGCAATGCGTCATAAGACGTGCAATGCACCGACAACACACCTCAATGCTTCCTTCTTTTGCATTTCATAAAATAAGACTCTTCATCAGCTCTGTCATTGTTTTTTTTTATATATTCGATAAACACTTGAACGTACATGAAGGTATGGTCCCTTCCTGCTAATAAGCCTTATCTCTTCTTCTCAAAGTAATGGTTGTGTGTGTATTAAGAATCATACGTTTAGCTACGAAATATTGTCACATATCTCCCTGCAGCGCGTTGAAGGAGGCCACAATTTTTGGCTTAATGCTGTGCCATTTACCTTTCGAATGAATTTGAAATGACGAATAGATGTCTATTGTGCAGCGCGGATCACTGTCCCCAAAACAGCTGACTCTGCAGTACGCTGTGTACTGGCCAGGCAGTCCTGGAGTGAGTTAGCCATGACGCGTCAATTTGAATTGCTGTGCATCCTTTCCTTTGAAGGCTTGTTTTAGTTGACCTCGATGGACGTCGTTGCTTTTCTACCTGTATCCTGGTTTGCTTGTTAGTAATCTGCTTTAACCCTGAAATGGTGAGGTAGGGTTATCATAAATGATCCTTTTATGTTTACCTCCTTTATGTTTAGCTCCTTTAAATTGAAGGGTTGATCATGGGTTTGTGCGCAAGTTGAGTGAGCGCTTGGCTGGGGAAGCGGCGATCTTCCCGAGAGTGCCCCTGGAGCATCGTACTTTATCTGCGCAGGACATGACACTCTGACCAGGAGGACACGTCGCAGTTGATGTAATTGTGTCCAGTATCTGAGATACCAGATTTTGAGGACTCGATATCCCCACCCAAACATAATGAGTACTACTCAGTTTTCAAACGTGAACAGCTCTTTATTAACACTTGTCTTTAATCGTAAATTTGTAGGGTTAATTTTTTTGTCATCTTCCCTGCGCTGTTATCGAAGTCGGGTTTCTGAATTCCTGGCTATTTTGAGATAAACCATTTGAGGGTTAAAGGATTATTGTAAATTACTGGTAGGAGTTTGCCTTGCTCGACCATCGATTCTAGATTACGGCTTTTTTCACAATCGAGAGCATCGTACTTGCATGAAAACATCAGTTGCACATTGCCTTGAATGCTGCACTGTGTACAGGATGAATGCACCACTTGTACGCAGTCACCTTACTTCTATTTGATTGGCATGAATAGAGTTCTTAATGTAAATACACTCAAACGGACCCGCACCAGTCCAGGCAAACTACTACTTCAGCCCACCCGGCTAGTTTATAGTAAAGAGGCCCCAACTTTCACCCTCTCTCGCTCGTCAGCATCGGCTCGAGCTGGCGGTGAGTGTCGGTGGCTCGTGTGCACTCCTAAAATTGTTTTTTTCTAGTTGCGGTCTGTTGTGAAATGTGTTGGTTAATTTTACTCGTTCTTGATCCATGAGTCGTGACCTGAAATTGTAGAGCCTCTAGTGTAACGATTTGATCGGAAGACGTAATCACCCTATATCTTCTGAAATGTAGGGTGATCATTCACCTACACCTTTTGAAATGTAGGGTAATTATTCACCTACACCTTGTGAAATATTGGGTGATCATTCACCTACATACATCTTTTGAAATATAGGGTGATCATTCACCTACATCTTCTGAAATGTAGGATGATCATTCACCTACACCTTGTGAAATGTAGGGTGATCATTCACCTACATCTTCTGAAATGTAGGATGATTATTCACCTACATCTTCTGAAATGTAGGATGATCATTCACCTACATCTTCTGAAATGCAGAGGGATCAGGTCGTGGGTGGCATGCAGGACCAGTACGAAGATTTTATCGGTCTTATTTTTCTAAGAGCTTTTAGCGTGCTTATGTCGCGCCTCATGATAGAGAGATTCTACTACTAATAGCAATATCAACAACCGTCTTCTCTCGTGTACTTCCAGTGGAGCCTTCCATATCGAGTCTCGTGCGATCATTCTCTTTATACTTCTTCCTGAGGAATTTTAGGTTTAGAAGCTCTTCAACATACCATGTCTGTAACAGCGTCGCTTTCCCGCTGTACGGTGCAGTTCATTGTACGTCCTTTCTTTCATGTTAAGCGCCTGCGCTTTTATCTCTTTTTCAATGCCTTGTCTATTGGTCAAATTGTGAATGGAGCAGGACTCGTTCCACCGTGTGGACATTGCAAAAACCGCACTACTGAATTCATTCCATGTGGCGGTGCTAGGCATCACAGTCTACATTAACCAAGTGGTTGTGTTTGAATCTTTCCAATATTTTGCCGAATGCAGTAAAGGCTTCTGGGTTTCTGGGTTTCTAGACCTACATAGATGAATCAGTGAGGGAATTTTACCTCGTTGCTGTCTGCTAAGTGGGGAGAACCGCAGGGAAATTTTGGACCTGTTTAATGCGTTTCCTTTGTTTCGAGTTATGAACTGAGTTCGAAAAAATTCTCCTTCACACTTTCACTGCTGTGTTTCCCATTGTGTCAGCTTTTTTATTTTCATATTGTGTATAGATTTTGCGTTGTTATTTTATCCGAGGCTTATTTACTTAGATTGACCAACTTATATAGATTTGTCTAGTCGTAACCTTTAGTGCGGAATTTTTTTAATGTTAAACAAAAATATTTCTCAGGTTGTGATGAAATTGACGAAGGGGAAATTTTCATTACTTTTACTCTATCTTTTGCGCCACTGTTCGAGAAACGTTTGTCATTAGGATGATATTTCTTTTACATGCTTCATTCAATACTTTGAAGGTTTGATCAAACTAATGAATAGAATACAACGCTGTGCGTTACGTAAGTCATTACGTAGCCGGTTTTGATTAATAAGTTAGCCACACTGTCAGTGTCATTACTGTCAGTGTCATTACTGCCAGTGTCATTACTGTCAGTGTCATTACTGTTAGTGTTATTACTGTTAGTGTCATTACTGTTAGTGTCATTACTGCCAGTGTCATTTATCTCAGTGTTATTACTGTTAGTGTTATTACTGTCAGTGCCATTACTGTCAGTGTCATTTATCTCAGTGTTATTACTGTTAGTGTTATTACTGTTAGTGTCATTACTGTTAGTGTCATTACTGCCAGTGTCATGACTGTCAGTGTCATTACTGTCAGTGTCATTACTGCCAGTGTCATTACTGTCAGTGTCATTTATGTCAGTGTTATTACTGTTAGTGTTATTACTGTCAGTGTCATTACTGCCAGTGTCATGACTGTCAGTGCCATTACTGTCAGTGTCATTACTGTCAGTGTCATTACTGTCAGTGTCATTTATGTCAGTGTTATTACTGTTAGTGTTATTACTGTCAGTGTCATTACTGTTAGTGTCATTACTGTTAGTGTCATTACTGTTAGTGTCATTACTGTCAGTGTCATTACTGTCAGTATCATTACTGTTAGTGTCATTACTGATGGTGTCGTTACTGTCAGTGTCATTACTGTCAGTGTCATTACTGTTATTGTCATTACTGTTAGTGTCATTACTGTTAGTGTCATTTCTAGGTCATAACTATCACCTGGTTTCCATGAATTACTAAGTCATAACTGTCGGCCGGTTTCCGTGACTTGCAAGTCATAACTGTCGGCCGGTGTCCGTGACTGTGCAAGTCATAACTGTCGGTCGGTGTCCGTGACTGTGCAAGTCATAACTGTCGGCCGGTGTTCGTGACTGTGTAAGTCATAACTGTCGGTCGGTGTCCGTGACTGTGTAAGTCATAACTGTCGGCCGGTTTCCGTAACTGTGCAAGTCATAACTGTCGGCCGGTTTCCGTGACTGTGTAAGTCATAACTGTCGGCCGGTTTCCGTAACTGTGTAAGTCATAACTGTCGGCCGATTTCCGGGAAAATATCAGTCGCCTGATATATGCTCTGGCGCCGCCGACGCTGAAGTTTTACAATAATTTTCTCTTTTACCCCGAGCCCCGAGGCAATAATTCATAACTATTGATTATGACGAGCAGTGGTTTTAGTTCTTTTCATACGCGTTTTCTTGCTACGTTTCGAGTATGTACGTACGAAGCGTAAATACTAACCTGCTTTTAACGCTTTTGCTTGAAATACTAAAGGTTGGAAACGTTATTCGTACTGATAATTCTATAACGGCGATTTGGAATAACACGACCCAAACTACCTCCCAGTTTTATATTTTTTAAAACCTCCCAGTTTCCTACCCTTTCACATTTACTTTTTCAAACTCTCACATTAGATTCGTAAATTTTCAGCACACCCAGTTGGAAACACTGTATGTAATGTTAAGTTGTTGCTGTGGAATTTATTCATGGCCCTGCTATATATTATGAAGTTTCATCATGAGTCGTATTGAGATGCAAGGTTGGCTGTTGACCTTGCCGAGTAAGTGGGGAACCCACTTCGATAAATTTGAGCTTTTTGAAGTCGAGCTAACGTACCTAGACCTAATTTCCCGCGTAGCTTTATGATTAACGTCATTAAAGTGCAGACATGAAATATTGATTAACTCAAGCATAATCTAGCAGCGAAAGTAATTCATTAACGACGAGCTGCGTGGGTGTGCTACTAACATCACTAATGAATTTGCAGATCTCGCCGGGGGGCCAATCATGGGCAGAGCCCGTTCCCCTACCCACCCCGCCGCAGATCTCCCCCAATAGGGAGCCGGGGGTGGCCTACATATATAACTACGGCAGCAGCGGGGGCTCAACAGTCCAGCCTCTGCCCCCCCTCAACTACGTGGCCGTCGCGCCTCCCGGTGGCGATGGCGCGCCCTCGCCGACACCGTCCAACACCACTGGCCAGCCTGTCATATATCATTATTCGTATCATTACACAATTCAACCTGGACAGACAATCCCTGAGGGAGCCCACCCGCCCAGTTCTCCCCCTACTTTGCAGATCGCTCCGCCCCCCGTCAGCGGATTCAGTTCCCACTCTACGAATATCAACAAGTCGTCTACCATCAACGAGGTGCACCACATTACTAACAAGGACACTCGTCACCACGTCACCACTACGAAAACCATCAACGAAAGACCTATCGGCAGAGACCCTCTGGACACCGGTTACCCGGGAGATGGAAAACCAGGTTATCCTTCTGATGGTAAACCTGGCTACCCCAGAGATGGTAAGCCGGGATACCCAGGAGATGGTAAGCCGGGATACCCAGGAGATGGTAGGCCGGGATACCCAGGAGATGGTAGGCCAGGATACCCAGGGGACGGTAAGCCTGGCGATGGCAAACCTGGACCTACGAACATCAACTACTCATTAAGTTCGTCCAACTACCAATCGGAGACTCACCACCATCCCTTCCCCACGGGTCCTGGTGACAAAGGTCCCAGCGGTCCCTCCTATGATGACCGTGACAGACCCAATGATCCCAACCGCAATATTACGATCAACATCAACAAGACGACGACGCACACTACGCGCACCACTAAGGAAGGTGACTACCCAGGTGGCGACCAGCCTTTGACGTCTACTCCGTACCGGGGACGATCTCGGTCTCCTGACCGCCGGTACCCTCCTGAACCTCGGTACCCGTCAGGACCGTCTGATTCCTTAGAGCGCGTGCGGAGGACCAAGGAACCTGGCATGCCTTTCCCAGACACGTCTCCTGTCAAGCCCGTTGGAGAACAGCGCCTGCCTCGTAGAGTGGATGATCTCCTCTCTGAATTCCCGGTCAAGGTGAGTCTCGCAGGTACCATCTCGAGAGTGAGCCTCGCAGGTACCGTCTCGAGAGTGAGTCTCGCAGGTACCGTCTCGAGAGTGAGCCTCGCAGGTACTGTCTCGAGAGATACAATGATGACGTATGTAATTGGAATTGGGTTTGATTTCGGCTCATTTCTCTTCACGGGGATTTTGTGTTGCCGCTGATGCCCCGATGATGAGTCGGCCATTTTTACGTTCACTGGACGCTTGTTGGTGATGGTAATAACTTTAGCGTTATGATTTTGGCTTAAGCAAATCGCTATCAATATCAGCGTAAAAAATGACTGCCTATTTGGTTTCTAGGCGGTTCATGGGGAAAATTATTAATATCTCTTCACAGATTATTAGTGAAGGGAATCATTTGCCTCGACTCAATACGAGAGCACTACAAATACCGAGAGAAATTCAGACCAAAGCGTGACCCGAGATGCCGGGATTTTTGGCTGGGCACTTCTTCAGAGGTGAAGCATCGAAGGCCGTCGAATGAGAAGTAACCCTTCGTTTCAAGCATCAAGTATTGGTAGCCCGCCGGTGGCAAATTCGTTACTCATTCTTCGTCTAAAATTGACTACTCTTAGCAATTTCAAACCGTATTCGTGGACAATTAATCGTATTCTATTCGTGTTTTCCCAAATGCTAGTGAAAATCGTCTCATACGACACAAATTAGCGTTTTCTTTCAAAACTAAGATGTAATACTTATGTACAATCTCATCTGTAAAAAAATATACAAGAAAAAACATAAAAAATTACATTGGAATCTTCTGAGGTTATTCTACGTTCCTAAACTGAGATAATAGAAGAACAAGAAATTAAATTGTGAGCTGAGTTCTAAGCATTAAAAATAAGGACACGCATTTTGTGCTCGTGCGTCACCCGAAATACAGTGGGGTTGAAGTCAGGTCCGAATTCGAGGCATGTCTGTTGTTGAGTACATGCCAGGATTCAAGAATTTCAAGACCAGCTGAGTTATTTCCTGATTGAGATATGATCAAGTTTAAATGCGTGATTTAAATTTTCACAATGGGCTCCAGGATTTGAATGAGGTGGTCTTTGTAACGGTCTACTTGGTCTATGACTAACATGCACAATGTGTTCTGCATCTGCCAGAATGGAGGCCCCCACGGCGTTGGCTACAACGCCCACCCCGACTCCGAGCCGCTGCTAAGCACCGACGTGAGTGCAGTTATTCAATAATTATTATCTCCACGTGTTGTTTTTGAGCATACATGCCACTGAAGCCTCACGAGGTATTTCTTATTCGCTTTGGAAAGGGCGTGTCATGGTTACCAGTAACATATATGGTAATCGATCACGAATATTCAGTTGTTCACGAGACCATCTGCTTATTATAATCATAAATATATATATTGTTTCATAGTTAGCTATTGCATGCATAGTTATTTTCATGAAATAGAAAAACTCGGATACCTGGTCGCTGTCCAGTTGTTCTCTGCCTATCTGTTGCTTAATTTCTCAAAGCTTAGTGATCGGATACTAACAAAACCAAAGACTTTCATGATTTTGAAGTGAAGTCCAACATAGGTGCGAGTATTCCTCACTAGTAGTAAACCCTCAGTTATGATTACAAAGTTCCCAAAAGTTGTGTGTCCCCCAGACCCGCCAGAGGAGAGAAGAGATCACTCTGCCGCCCCCGGAGCGCAATGAGATCAACACCATGAGCCCCATGAAGCTGAGGGAGGAGCGCGAGAAGACCAAGAACCTCGCAGGGCCCCCCGTCTACTACCCGCCCGGACACGAGGCCTTCTCAGAGTCTATGCATGTGGGTGTTCCCTCCACTCACGAGTGGCTTCTGCTAATAAGAAACGTCAAGTTCATATTTGTTTATTAAACTATACAGTATCTTTTCTCTCTCTTTCGATGAATCTAACAAGTCAGCGCACTAAATCCGTCCGTCATCAATCCTCTGGAAATTTCTACTTCATCGACTGGTATGCGTAGCTCTTGGCACGGTTGTAGAAATCCTACCTTACTTTCAGGTGCTAACTTCGAAAAAATTAAAAAAACGAACCACTCATCATTCACTGTGATTCATATAAATGTATGGACCATTAACGAATGACGGTATCACTGAGGCACAGTGTGTTTAATTGCGTAAGTGTTGAATGTTTTCCGCACATCCAACTTACATTGACATGCTTCGATATGTTGTAAATTCACTCTCGTACGTTTCCCGATGCTTTACTCACCCCATGTTGGTGGCGACTAAATCTTGTTGGTAGAGGTCCGCTATATGTAAACTAGTACAATCGAAAAACAGAGGAACTCTGATAAAAATGAGTAATTTTAATTGAATGTGCTCGTTGACACTAGAACTCTTACAGGGAAATGATATTTAAAAGAGCCGTTTGAAAACTGTCGTGTAAATACATGTTGTGGTTCAACCTCGTACTTTGGAGGATATATAATAATTCAAATGACAGCTGGAGAACTGTCGTCTTAACAATAATAATATGATAATTCAACTTACAGCTGGAGAACTGTCGTCTTAATCGAATGTTTTGATTGAACCTAGAGCTCTAAAGGAGATGTGATAATTAAAACAGCCCTTTGAAGACTGCTTTATGTTGTGGTTGCAGACGATGACCCTGAAGGAGGGTGGTCGACGGGGCAAGGCTAAGTGGCGTCGAGAGGCTGCCTCAGGCTACAAGGAGAGCGGCTCCCACTCCGAGAGCAAGGGAGAGATGAAGATGGTGCCCCTGTGCCTGCCCCTGTGCTGCGGCGCGGCCTGCACCATCATGTAACGGCACCTCTTCTCATGCTGAACACCGCCAATATCTTTTATCTCTAGCCCGGCTCCTGCCACGTGAGCTGTGCAGTGAATCATCTGCGTCACAAGAACTGTTTACGCGTTACGTATCTTCAATGACTGTGTTATTTTGATGGGCTTGTTCTACTGCAGTACTCTGTGAACTGGTGCCTGAAAATGAAGAATGAATCGTTATTTTAACGTAGGAATTCTGGACGACTTAGTTCATGTTCCGACGTTCACACAGGATCTTGAGCTGCTTGTTTTGGCCCTCATAATCTCACTAACGAGCTGCAAGACGCTACTTTTCCATAAATCCTTCATGGTGATAAAAATGACGATAGAATCACGTATTATGCTTCTAGAGAGCACCGTACAGGCTGTCACATTGCAACCAAGTGTCTGAATTCTGTAATTTCTGTATCGACTCGAGCAACGTCGGATGAAGCAGGAAGGAAACATCTTATCTTGAGTCCGTTAAGAAATAGGGTTAAAGAAAGCATACTTGAAAATTTTATCGATATCGCTTAAGTTATGTAAAAATTCAGGTCCTTAGGCGGATATTTACTGTGAGCGACCCACTTTTTTGCTTTTTTTTAAATAAGAAAATATGCGAGATACATAACCAAACTATCTCTCTGTTTGAAGTCATGCAAAAAACGTGTTTTTCGTAGGCTGATTCAATTCGTCATCATGCATGTTTGTGTAGATTTTCACCCTGTAGGATACTGACGAGTTTAACGAACCAGAGAACTGAACGTCAACTCAACGAGGCCGTTTACTGGCGAACCCATCGATAATGACGAGTATAATCGCGGGCGAATATACAAGGGTGAAGGCAGGAGTATAACGCTTGATTAATTGCCGTATAACGAAAACTATGTAGGTCGGCGACGTTGTTTTCTTTTTGGAAAAAGTGTTATCAGTTGTCCTTGAGGAGTGCGTTTTGGATGATGCAATAAAATCAGTTCAAGATGAAAAATAATGCGCTTCCCTATCGTGATTCTTTACATCTCTGTTTTCATTAAAAATCACAGCTGCCAGCGGGGCTGCCTGCAGCTTTGTGTTGCTTTCAACATATGGGACTTTTACTAATACGCGTTGCGCAGTCCTCGAATGGGAGTGTTATTGATATTTTTGTATTTTAATATATATATTTGCTCACGGTTTCGAAACAAAATTGATTAAGTAGTCTTAAGTCTCGTGCAACAGCTATTCTAAAAATTAACCATATTTTTTATCGAATGGTTGGAACTCCATGCATCGTATTCGGAGACTTCTATTCCGACAGGCTATTTGTAGACTTTTTACGTCCCCCTGCTTTTATGGATGCATGAAGAACGTTTTTTGTAATTTTGCTTCGAAATAGGCCTATAGTTTGAGCCAGATTTGATGAGGTCTCAAAAGAAATGTACTGCCGGTCATGCCCACCCCGAAACACTGCGTACGTTGCGTTCGTTTTCGCACACGCGTTGTAGGACTTGGTCGAGGGCGTGGTGGAAATTTTTTGGAGTTTAATATGGTTTTTCTTCATTATCAAATATTATTAATAACGAGTCGTTTCTGAAAAGGTTGAAAATGTTGTGAATGATATTAGTGCATGTTCAAAACGCTTTGACTTAATTTGTGTTGTTATTTTATGGAGATATTTCTATTTAATTAGTTGGAGAACATTTATAGACTTAACCATTTATCGATTGGTGCTGCTCCTAATTTTTGTAAATATATAATACTGAAGAAGGTAGTGATTATCCGTCGCTTAACCATGCGCGCAAATGAAATGTCTATATGTGTATTATTGTCGTTTTGCTGGGCACTGAGCATAGTATAGTCCCCTCTACTTATTGGTAGTCGTCCCTCCCTTCCACTTATTGGTAGTCGTCCCTCCTTTCCACTTATTGACCTTCTCTTGCACGCACTACGATTGTACACATCTCCATAGTCTTGACGATCCCTGCCCTCTAATTTTCTACTTCAAATTACCAACCATTGCTTTTTCCGGTTTGAGGTTAACTCTGTCCTGAATTTTAACAAACCCCTCGTGTCTTTAGACACCTGTTTCCTTCACCCTTATTGTCCTTCCCTCTTTTGCTCTCCCTTCCTTCAAGCCCCTGTCCATTCCTACGTCTTACCCGTCCGTCTCCCTGCCTGAAATCAGCCTTTCTATTCTGAAACGACGAAACACGTTTGGATCACTTATGTAGCTCTTGCATGTGCGTTGAATAGACGAACGTTCGATGAAGATTAGTATAGACAGCGTGTTTCATGTAAAGAATGTGTGCTTTAACTGCTTGAATAACGTCGTTTTGCTGTCCTAACCTGACGTGGATGGGAAGCCCACGGTTTGAGTCGTCAAATAAAATGGCCGAGTTATAAAATGTTGTCTACCGCGTCGCGTGCCTCGCTGCCTCGTGGTGTTGTCGTCACGCCGAACTAACATTTTGTACCGCTCCTGAATGTTGTCTCCTATTTGGCTCGAGGCAATTTTTGTTTTGTAGTTTCGGTAGATTATTTCCAGATTTTTCAATAGAAATATTTCGCGTGAACGTGTTAGTTGTGCAGTAAATCACACTCGTACGCGGAGGGTTGCAGGAAGAAACATTCACCCTATCTTGGCATCAAAATATTTATTTATGGCATATATCTAAAGAAACTAACTCCGATCTAATATCATATGATTGTTGGTGTATTTGAGAATGGGTTTCTTATGAGATTATTAACGATTTTTTGACCTTTAGTTATTCTTTGCAGTATATTACGATGCAAACAATTCTAGCAAAAATTTTCAAAACGCAAAGAGTGCTGAGAAAAAATGGGAGTTATTATAGAAATTAAAACCCATCAGCTGTGTTATAAAATCGAACTTGGCAGACCAGAATCGAAATCCTAGAGTATTTCACTTCTTTAACGGCATTCATGTTTTGCATCTGGCCCCGTAGTTTGAAGGCGTCTCCTGAGGGCTGCATCTCTCGGTTCACATTCTCTCGCCATTTTCAACGATGACAAAGAGCTAAGCATTGCCTCATGTTTGCTGACAAGGATGCTAGGAATGTGATTTGAATTTGCGACCTACGGCGGTCTGAGGCTTGTCTCACACTGGGGGAGTCCCCTCCCCCCCCTTCGTCGTGGGCCGTGTAAAGGGCAACCAACGCCTCCCTGAATACTCACCAGATGTACTCAACTTGTTTACAGATCTTCAATGGAACTACTGTGCAGCTTCTAAGTTTTCCTTGGGCTTATCTGCAATCAAAATTAAATATACTAAGAACACAATAACTGTCTCTTTCCTGGCGTTAAGAAGACGTGTGAGAAATGTGCCAATCGTAGGAGATAGCGCGTAAAATTTACGTCCACCGCTTCTCTAAATACTCAGCTAAGGAGTGCTGAGGCTTTGCAACCACTCAGTTTCGTATTTAGTGACCGAAAATGTCTCATAGCTTTTTCTTGAACTTGTTTTTTATGGGTTTGCTTTCGTGAGGAACTCAATTGATCATAATTTATGAGCGACTTTTGTGTTCTTCTTGAAACATATTCAAAGCTCTCAACGGAGTCAAAAATTCTGCAACCTTTTTCGTGTAGTTTCGATTTTAGTAATGCCTATATGAAACATTTATTTATTCTTCATAGAGTTTTCATAGCAGCGTTGCTTCAGTTTACGTTATTAAAATGAAGTTCTCGACATTCTTTGGTAGTGAACAGTTCCTTATACTCTGAACGTAGCCACATTGTAAGTAAATACTTCCTAAAAATAAGGTCATTACGAAGTAAAGTATCGATTATCATTCATCACATTAGTAAGCAATATATCAGTAAAATAACCATACCTCATTTCATTTGTGACCCCCAGATAGGATGTGACATCAGAAATGGAAGTCTAAAGCAAAATAAGATTTCAATTGATGCTTTTTCGAAGCATTTGAGACATTTATTTACCACAAGTAACCTACACCGGTCCGAAAATCGTCTCTCTAGTGTTACAATCAAACAATCGCATGAGTAATGACAGAATGAGCTGTAATCAGGCTACTCACCGCTCGCAGGGCCAGGTAAGATGAAGGGCTTCTAGGGCAACCTGTACAGAGAAGAGGATTTGTAATTTGCGGTACATTAATGTGTGAAAAAGCTTCAGGATTACGCATAGCTGGAAAATAACAGTTACTGAGTTAGTTACTTAAAATGGCAAACCAGGTATGTAATTGGTTTGTGATTTGGTAATTTGATGTAATTTTGGTTTATACTTTTGTAATGTGGTCTAATTCTGTTTTATAATTGTGTAAGCGAAGGAATGTCTTAGAATAAAAATATGAAGTTTCATCGCTTCATTGCTTCCAAAATTATTGCTTACTGTACCAAGTGAAAAAAATCTTACCTGTGCATTTCTTTACGAAGTTTTGGACGTACGTATGGCTACTATCATCGGTACTATGCATGAATAAATTCACGTTTTCAGACGGCCTGACCTACAAAATCCTTTTGTTAGCAGACCGCGCGTGTACGAGTTTCTTTATTTTAATATCCACATGTTCCTTTATTCGTTTTTCTCATCAAACTTGGAGCTAAAGAAGCTACTACGCATCTCCCATGGTGCATAGTGGCGCCATTCGTCTGCCTCGCAAAAACCTCAATATTCTCCATCAAATTCCACCTGCTGCACTGGAGATATAAACTCAATTACCGTACTCTCCATCCACACACGTTGAGGGCATTTTGAATGCTAATGAGGCGTATGTTCATCCGAAGTTCTGAGACGTCAAAGGTTTTCGAAGAAACCTCCCTAGTATGTACTCCACCGCCAGTCTAGACCGGTCCCTCGCGGCGCTTCACGTCCCTAGAACGACTCGAGATACTAGGAAAAGAAAACTTCAATCTCTTGGTATCAACAAAGCAATGATTCTGCATAAGAACCAATCTAATGAGCTAAACCATTTTTTCCGCCGAAATCACAACGGCTGCTTTCTCTTTGGTATCATGTAAGCGTCGTGTCACATGGCACTATGAACACAAATAAATATAATGCAATATATGATCTCTTATCTAGAATCCTTCACGTAACAACGCACGCAATCTAAATAAAATAAAAAATTTCATGCTGACCTCCACGAAGAAGGCGTGAGGAAGTGTTGAATGTCAGCAGGAATTTAGGCAAAAAGTACTATAGTATAAGAACATTATTGTTGTATCCGCTTTCGGTACTTGGTGCTTGACAGTACCGGAGGTAAGAAATAAAATGCATTTTACAGGAAATGTTCGAGGAGTGTGACAGGAGTGCACGGTTTGACGTAGCGAGATGTGCGAAGTTGCGGCACAAAGAATTGGTCACAATCAACTGAATAATTTGAGTACTTGTTCATATGCATTCAACCCAAAACCACGGCTTCTGCTTACACGGGATATACATATGTCTGCCATCGTCCGTAAAGACAGTGGAAAACGTTCAGCACTCAGCATCCGAAGAAGGTTGAGATCAATGCGGTCGTTGGATTGTTAGAAGGAAGGAATTTGTCAATGCCGGCATATTCCCAAATTTTGGATCGAGTTATTTCAAAACGATATGTTTACTCAAATCGACACTGATTCAAGAATTGAAGCTTTGGCATATGGCGAAAACAACATTTGAATGGTTGAAGGAAGCTGTGGATTTCAAGTCTTAAAATTTATTGCCTCCATCCAGCCCAGATCTCAACATTCAGTTCACTGTGTCTAAGTGCATCTTCAAGAAAATGCCGGTAACAAGGAATACAATTTTGCGGAACCTTTTCGAAAAGAGATAAAAAAGGATTTACTCGCCTCAAAATTAAACGAAGGTGTGGAGAATTTTCAGGGTTTATATAAAAGTGATTGAAATTAAAAATGAATTTAATTGATAAAATACTAATATACAGTATTTAAGCTATCATTACGATTGAAGATTACAAATAGGGTTAGATGTAATCACAAAAATTTAGGAAAAATTCATGATGCACAGGTAAAAATATTTAAAAAAAGAGTGACTCATGAAGCATTTGATCGACAACTGGGTTTTCTTGCAAAAAGTTCAAAAATGAAGTGTAAGTTTTATAGTCACGATTATAGATTGGATTCTACATATATGTGTACATTAATATTCTACAGATAACAATGTATGTTTTTACAATTATTGCCGTCACTCAAGATTTAAGTAATAGTTACCGCAAGGACTGATTGAAGGCCTACTCGTAACAAGATCTTAACCCTTCACCGAGCTACTTATTTAAATTGAATGCAAAATTTTTCTTCATAATCATGCTAGATGAAGAGTTAATGTTTTAAAACTTTTTTCGTGTTCTATACAATGCAGTGGATTAACATAACGCTCGGAACGAGTCTCAAAAACTGAAAAGTTTATCGACGTGGTCATCCCGCAATCCTTGCTAATAAAAGTCAAGCACAGTTCTTGGCAGCACTCTTCGAACAGGCATCAGTTTCCAGACGCCACCAATGTGGAACCGGTTCCAAAAATTTGAGAAAACTTGCTTCGATTCTAATTAAGCCTAAAATATCTTGAAACCATTATTTGACTTCATCACTTCTATTGCAAAAATAAACATTGCAACTTATATGTTCAGCGTATTGTTTTACAAACGCAACCGCGTTAAAAAACGAGAATAAAAAATATTTTTCCTTTTATCTTGGTTGTATGTAGGTACCTCTCAATGAGGTTGCACCGTGGCCGCGGCTTGGTGGCAGGTTGGTGCCTGACTGACAGCCGGAGCTGCAGTAAGAAGATAGCCACGGTGGGTAAAGGTTGTGGTGTTAAACTATCTGCATATAGTTCAGTTCATCAACTTTGTTAACGGTAGGCTCGATTACTCAGGTTACGATTTAGCCAATAACAAATACTGTTGACAGTGTCATGGTACTGAGTCAGGCAGGTGGTGAACGTTCCTAAAGAAGATTTAGAAGTCGAAGAATGCGTTCCTTTCCTTAAAAGACCGCAAAGTTCATTTTACTCGGGCCCGGAGACACCCTGCACCGTTGCTCGAAGACCTGCTGCGGACTACGAATGTGGTGAATTGAGGGTATGCTTAAGGGCACTTCCTTTCTTTGTTTACGAGCGAAAACGGAAATATGTATGCCTATGGAAACGGGTATAGATACGGCACTGATGTGTTCATTTTCACGTTTTATGTCGTAAAGCTGCAGCAGGTGCAGAAGTGTCTGGGACTAACATTGCCTTGACGGGCAGCAGCTGTTGCTGACCTGCACCTGTACGACGATGACATGTTTGTACCTTCGTTTATGCTTCTGTTTGTTGGTGCTATCGAGACCTTATTGCAAACTCCATAAATTGCATGCCTTTTTAGCTGTTTGCTTTATGTACCGGGGAATTGCCTTACTTTTGTCGGTCACCACAACAACAGTGCTTGTTTTTTATCTTGACTTGCATTCTGTTTGCCGTTTTAGGAGAGGAAGGTGTAGAAGACAGTGATGCCTATTTTCGTTTTCTGTGAAGTATTTTCTCTTCCGTTCGTGGTGATTGTTCTGTGAAGTTTATTTGTTTTTCAAATTATCTCGCCATGCACTCTAAAAATATTGAGGTGTCTGTATGATAAATAAATGAATAAATAAACTCCGTATTTGGAAACGCACAAGGTTAGTTTAAAAAGTCGATAAAGACAGCTGTACAAATAGGATGAGGTTATTCGTTTACAATTTGTTTAACTATGACAAAACTGAGTAGTCAAATATCATACTTGGAAACCTTACTTCTTCATTCAACTTTCAATACGAACGTAAATTAAAAACTGTAAAATTAATACACTATATCCTTAAATTTGCACTTCCAAAAGTAAAGTCTTATTTCAACTTTTCCCTATTTCAAGGCATTATTCGTCACATTTTTGACACAGCGCTTGCTGCAACTCTCGACGGTGGTATTTTTCGTAATATAATCAAAAACTTAAGAAGTACGAGATGTTAGACCCTAATGCCTCACCCAGTCACATCAGATCCGTCAGACCCTTGTTGACCTTGCGCCTTCCCTTCAGTCGTACAGTCGTACGTCCCAACACGGAGAGATCGCTACAAATCTGCAAGAGGAAAGCATTCGGGGGAACCGAGAGCTAGAAGCCTAACAACCTTATTATTTCTGTGAGAACCCAGCGGCCTGCACTAGAGACCAGCTCACGAACTGTGGGAAGACAGCGAGAGCCTACAGCACAGCCTCGCCAAGGGGCCCTTCGCACCACCAGTCAGTGTCGGAAGACACTCGTATGTGGGCATCGAATGCTAACTTCGCCCTCTATTCTGGTGTCAGATCATTCGATGCCCATATTTGGATGTCTGGCGACACTGTCTTCAGAGATTGACTGATCGCGTGAAAGGCCATTGAGAGAATAACTCGGAAATAACTACTGATGTTGAGTTTCCTTTGGTCGTCTGCGGAACTATCTCTCGAGAATAAAATGTCTTTCTCAGCGAAGAAATGAAACGAACATTAATTTGTACTAGCTGGCGGGACTCGCGAATAATTCGCAGTTATAATCTTCTAGAGGAGAAGTTTATGATTAAGGTGTAGCATGGATACCGCAACGATCTTTGCGTGTATTTATTGATGGTGTGACATGTATAGATAGTTATAGGCTTATTAATATATAGATGATAATTTTCTCGATTCGATTGCAAGTACTTGATTCTGTGTCATGCTGTCGTAATGAGACTGCGACTTTCAAAGCACACTGAAGGCGCCTTTCAGTGTGGTGTGTTGCTGACGAGCCCGAGCCAGTTCCAATTTTGAGCTAATGATACTGCAGTGACACTAATCTACACAACCGCTCAAACGCATCTTTTTCTTAGTTGAGAAATCATTCACCATCTCCCGGAACGGACCCTTAATTCACGAGGAATTTAGATCCCAGCGTGATGCTTTTTAAAGAGCTTTGATGGCAGAGATGAAACATTTTCAGAAAGATAGATTAAAATGTTCAAAAATAATTTTTCTGAAAGGGATTGAATAAACTCAATCATTTTGCACAGCTTTGCCGGCTAGAAGTTTGCTTTAAAAAAAAGGAATGAATGGGTATTTGAGATAGCGGTTGCTTTAATTCGTTTTATTCAAGTTAATCAATGAAATATATAACATTTTGGAGCAATCTAATATACTTCGCTTATCTAAACAGGCATACTTTCGAAATGCGAAGTTTACGAGTACAAGGTTGTAAAGTTCATTAGGTCGAGGAAACGATTAAGGCTTTCTTTCTACTTTTTTTTGATGATTTTCCCGTGTGGAAATCACTAGGATTTTGATAGTGCCCCTATTTATCGACCCTTTGAGTCTTGAACACATAATTAGTTGGAGAAACTTGCCCGAAAGTTGACGATATAGTTCACATTCAAATTAGCCTACCTTAAAGTCTTAATGATCAGTTTTGATCATTAGTGTGTTTAGTTATGGCTGTTTCAGATGCTCAGCATTCTTGATCTGGTGTTCTAAGACAGTAATGATAATTCTCCAGTTGACGATGTGAAACTATAATAATACCAAACAAAAGTCGAGTTGAGACTAAATCATACTTGTAGTACTCAAAAGGTTACGGCACTGCTTCACTTCCTAGTCCGATTAACCTACTGCTACGCCAGGTTTTCACGAGATGTACTCTACATACACGGCCCTGCACACTCTATGTGCCGAAGTACGTACCCATTGTGTACGGTTATCAGATCCGTCGGGTCCGATGTGTACACACACTTGGTGTTTTTCTTGTAATATTTTACGCGTACAGCAGCTCAACAGGTGCAGGATACAGGCGTTTACCAGAGGGTACGATAATGCCATTATGTGCTGTACTGTGTTGTGTTGTTGAATGGCTCGTATTTAATGATAGCATACGGAGTGATTTAGTGCGTACAGAGTGACTTAAGTATTCATTGTGGAATGGAGTACGTGACAAGCACGTCCTTCGGACGAACAGCAACATCGTCTCCCGATGTTGAGAGGAAGCGATCGAAGCTTATAAATCAACGTAGTTCGCAAGTTTCTTTTGCTCACCTTTTTCCGGGCAAATTTTCCAACAGAAACGAATATTTTTCCGACGAGTTTGTCATTTACTTCGGATGTATGCGTTTACTTAGGAAACGTCGGCGTGTGTGATGTGTGACGTCTGAGAGGAACATGTAAACTTGTCTCCATTTTTTTATCGAACTTTGGACCAGTGTACGTACACGTCCTTAGTTGAAAAATATAAGTTCCATAAAAAACCAGTCACATCGTCCCCACCAAGGAAAGGGTTTACGAGCCCGTTGTCGTGAGAGACGTATCAAAGATACCGAGACCTTTGCCCTTGTACAGCGCCTGTGCGCTCGATCCCAACTGCTGTTTTTGTCGGCGTCTCAAACAATTCTAATTTTTTTAGTTGTCAAGAAAAGCTTTTCTTGGTATGACGCGGGATACATAATATCAAGTAGAGTGCAATAATTTTCTATATGCTTATCCCGGATGAAGTACTTTGATATTTTTACTTCTTACGTTTACTGTTTGCTACAAAAAACTTGAACCATATCGAAAGTGCATAATATGAAATCGAAATTCGTGGGGAACTATGCTAAAGCTTGTTTTTTTACATAGCTGACTCGATAGTTTTCGGTTGTCTAACTAATTGTATGTAAAATTGATTTAATTAAATTATTACTATACCTCTAATATCATGAGTGTACTGTAGCACACGATTTTGTTTTTAATACTACTGCGATTTCTTGACTTGAATACTTCTCTAGGGGTTTAAAATATTACTCTCAGGGATAGTTCCATGTAGATTTTAAGAAAGTAATTGCAAATTATAAAATTATTTCATACGTAATTCGTTACTTGTCATCCGTTTTTAAAGAAAAACATGCATGAATATTTAATCCATCAAAATTCATCTTTTGAAAATGCGTTGCGATGATCCTTCATGCGTTGAGCTTTCTTGGCCAGTGCACTGAAGGGTTGTGTATTTATTTCCTTAATTGTAGACACTCAGAACGCAATTAGAGCTTCGAAGTGCGAGCTAGGAATGCGGCGAGAGAGCGCGGGTCTCTCGGGTGTGAGAGGCCGCAGTGGCGCTGTGGGGTCGCGCCGAGCTGGGGTGGGCGGAGCGAAGTGTCATTGTGCGGTGAGTGCGGGGTGCCATCTTGCTTACTGACTTCGTATTCTGCAGGGCTGTGCGACTTTATAATTTCCGTACCTTGTTGCTCCTGAGGTGTAGTGTATTCTACAGTGCTGTGCAACTTAATAATTCCCGTACGTTGCGTCTTATGAAGTGCTGTGTAAGTTCAATAACTCCCGTACCTCGTTTTTCTTGAGGTGTGATACAAGTTTGCACGGTATCGTTAGTACATTGAAGCCAGTGTGCTCGTATGTGCGATCAGGTATAAAATCACACGAGTGGGTATACTTGGGAGCACGGGAGCGCTAAGACAAGGCTTCGGCCTGAGATCTTCCAGGTGCATATTGATCATTTGGCTCTCAGTCATAAAAAATTATACTCCATTTTATCAATTGAAATCATTGTACCTATGAAGAACTTCGCTAAATGAAGCAAACCGTCAAAGATTCAACTTGACGTAATTTCATGTTACAGGGATTTGAGTTAATGCGTAAAAGCAGTAAATTTGCAATTTTCGTCCTTGTTCAGATACTTAACCTGTTAACGGTCACCGCCCAGGTGACCGGTGTTGCATTCACACGGTCTTTGTAACCGACAGCGACCGTGTGAATGCAACAACCACGCAGACGTCATATGATGTCAATACCCGTTAACAGGTTGAAAGCGATGCGACGGACTTCTTTCACTGGCCCTGATGTAAGGGAATTTCATTTATCGAGATGCATCGTTGCAGCGGAAGTCCTAGCTGTGCAGGGAAGTTATGGCGTTCGTGTCGCTTTGGACGGCGCGGAAGTGCTACCGTTTTCAATAAATAAAGACCGGGAGCAGAGGGTGCTGGCGAATGGCAGTGTGTGCACCAACTCGCGCTATGTGTCATATAAGTACATATGATACATCGTATGCATATGAATTTTGGTTCACTTCCTTAAATAGCGTGTCTGCGAAAAATGTATACATTGAATTTGTACACATTTTATTTTGACTTCTTTTGTAAATATATGCCAAAAGTAAAACTTTAATATTCGGCAATGGTTGACTTTAAATAGTCTAATGTATATTTTATGTATGTAGACTACCGTAGTATTCTAACACGTGTATATATATATATATGTATACATTTTGTCTATCGGAGTTTAAATGTTTTATGATCAACGAGTATTTATAGCTGCATTATAATTTTATTGGGGGACATGGTTAGGTTACCACGCCTTAAGCTAGGCTTTCGGGATTTTTATCTTTCGTGTCCATTTTGCTTTTTCCCACTTTCATGCCTTCTTCTCTTATCCTTTTCTCGGTCCTTACGTATTATCGGGAGGACCTCATTCCCAAAGAATACAAACATTTACCCGAAATTTGGGAGAATTCCCCATGCAGTGGTTGCTCTTGCCCAACAAATTTCTCGAAAAATCCTGGTATGAAGTGTTTTTACCCTAAATTGTACATGAAATTTGCCCTGGAAAAATATTACTGGTCAATATGTTCAGAAGATATGATTATTTCATCATATGAAGCCAATGAAATTATATAGCAAGCAATTGCGACGTTCTGGCCTCCGGAATTACAAATGTAATGGTTAGGTTAGGTTAGGTTAGGTAATTCCGGTTTTTTTAAAGGTCCTCCCGATAATACGTAAGCACCCTTTTCTCCCTCTTACTTCTGAACTTGCTCTTTCTATGCGCAGGAAATCTTGTGTGCGAACCAACCTATGCATAGATTCCATGTTTTCTGAAATCCATTCTTAATAGTCCCGTCTGTTTGCTATCTGCGGGCCACATTTCATGTGGATAGGGAGCGTTAAAATGACTAATAATCTAACCTATAATTTTAGCAATACCCAAGTCTATGGACATGTTTTGTGGACCCCCTGCGTGACGTTGAGGGGGCCCTAGCGACCACCGAGAAGCGATTCATGTTCAGTGGCCGCTCTCGTGAGGCGCGGCGTAGCTGTGGTGCGTGCTTTGGAAACTCTTCTTCGCCTGGGGAAAATAAATTAAGTCTTGCAAATTTCTTCCTCGATGGCCGAAGCAGAAATAAGGGGAAAAAAAGGGCAGGCCGCTATTTTATTTTATTTATTTCAGTTAGAAAGAAGAGTTTGTTCATCTAACGTGGGACAAGTTAGCGAGATTTCATTCGTATTATTGTCTTTTAATAAGTACTTACAGCAATGGGACATCAAAGGTTTTAGTGTAAAACGTACATTCTGATACGATCTATTGCAGATACTTATATTGCCAATAGCCGTTGGAATGAAGAATAGGTTACACTTATTTCAGAGGGTAACTGAGCGAGTGTTTCGTCTCAACTGTTGGAAACGCTCAGTGCGCAGCGACATCGCCGAGGTCAGCCTTGTGGGGGTGCGAGAGTGGCAAGATGCTCGCGTCTCTCTCTGCCCTCGGAAACTAGGGTGGGATATGTCACTAGTATTGCAGCCAGTCGTCAGATAACTAGGCCTATCGCTGCTATTGCAACCAGGGACCGGAAAACTACTCATTACTACTGCCTCGTGCGACCAACGCGCTGAAATCACGTGTACGGTTTAGAAAATGTTAGGTTTCCGCCGCTCTTCGGATTAAATGATGGGCGGTACCAATTCTTTTTAAAGTTCTTTCAATATCACTACATTTATTCTTTGTATAAATATTACTAGTTCACATCAGTAGTGCACCGAATAAATGAAATCCTTTGAGCGTAGTGTAGGTAAGAGACATTTCTAGTAATTATAGTAAATTGAAGAGGACACACGTCTAACACATACCAGCTGTACAATAGCGCTTCAGTCGTACGGTCACTGCTGCTTCTGGACTACTTAGAACCTTTATTAATTCCAACACGTTTTACCGTTGGGTTTCAATGGCTTTCAACTACTGGCGTATTGATGGATGTGAGGAACGTGTGGTTTAAACTTCCTTTTCCAAGGGAAGTACTCCCTGTTTACGTGAAATGCCTCGCCTGAGCCGAGATTCAAACCCTGGTCCATTCGGCTACGGAGCCATCACGCTACTACTACCCCATAGAGTGTCGGCGTAGCTTGTAGCCGGAGCGTGTACACTCGAACTGCAGGAGGTTTTGATGGAAAAATTAGTCCAGTAATGGTAGGAAAGTTGGGTCTGCCATGCATGTGGAGGCTCCATGCGGTGACCTACGATGCACTCGGTACTCGCTACCTCCTGGGTGTACCGGGTGTGGTACACCTGTTCTTTGATCTGTCCTGCCCTCTTATTCCACGTCTGATCGTGTGCCTGTGCGTGATTGGTGTCTCGCGGCACGAGACTTGGGTAGAGACCCAAGAATGGCCACCCGACTCGGCTTGTTTCTGCTGCCATATTCTATTCCATTATCATTACTACCTCGTGCATTACTCGCTGAAGGCAGCGATATCCACCGCGCTCTCTGCGGCCTTCGAAACGCTTCGTTGCGCCGAGGTCTGACTGGCGTACACTTGTGGTGTGTGATGAACGTGGTGACTGCGTGGGAGACCTACTGGCGGTGTGTGATGAATGTGAAGACTACGCAGGAAACTGTAGCAATGCTCGATTAATATAAAATCGAGTCTGCTTATTACTCAAGTACTAGGAGAAAGTATTTCATGTACATTCCATTCATGTGACTGAAGGTTTCAGTTCAAGTATGTGTTCACAAATCCCTCTTTAATTGCACAGGAGCGATATCGAATGTTCCGGCCAGATGAATTCATATTTGAGAGTTTAATTTTTATTTCACGATGTTGTGCAGTGACGGAGTCGTG
This sequence comes from Orchestia grillus, assembly GCA_014899125.1. Lineage (NCBI taxonomy): Eukaryota > Metazoa > Arthropoda > Malacostraca > Amphipoda > Talitridae > Orchestia > Orchestia grillus. The sequence continues at coordinate 45,368 of VOMN01014348.1, forward strand.
GTAGATCACGATGTACCATTAGGAGTCCGAAGGAGACGTGCATTTCTAGAATAGGGTCACTCCTTCTATCGGTCAACCAGATCCAGAGCAGAATTCCGTGCTTTATTCTGGTGAAGAATTATCGGTGTTCGAATACTAGCTCTTATTTCGTGTATTAAATGTGTGTCAAGCCAATGTAATTTTTTAATTTTTTGTGGCCTCCAAGGCTGTGATTTCAATCCTGCCAACAAATGATCTCTTTCCAGCAGCGAGACGCGCTCTGATCTCAACGCTGCTTCCGCGGATGGATCCATATCTGGCTCTTCCATTCCCGGCTCTTCCATTCCCGGCTCTTCCATTCCCGGCTAGCTCTTCCATTTCCGGCTCTTCCATTTCCGGCTCTTCCATTCCCGGCTCTTCCATTCCCATAATGCTGGGGTCATCTGCCTCATCATACGGGGAGGGGTATATAAGTTTGGAAATAAGGAACGAATAACTTGCACAGGAAACATTCTACTGGGTAGAACCTTGATTAATTCCAACACGTTTTACCGTTGGGTTTTCAATGCTTCACAACTACTGGTGGGGTGAGAGATACGAGGAATGTGTGGTTTAAGCTTCCTTTCCCAAGGAAGTACTCCCCGGTTACGTGAAATACTTTGCCTGAGCCGGGATCGAACCCTAAACGTTCCGGTTGCCACGCCATCACGCTAACCAGTACACCATGGAGAGCACCATATTTATGAACATATTTTTATGAACATTACAAAGGAAAGCCAATGTTGAAGTTCATTCAAATTGACCACCATTCTTTTCGGCCTATACTGCCTCAAACCTCTGCTGTGAATCCTTCGCTGTGACACAAAGCATTTTTTGTGGAATTTCTCAGCATGCAACGAGTAGCGAGGCCCTGAAATATTCTGCAGGGAATTCGAGTTAAAATTCGTGATAACGTTCGCTTTTCTTAAAAATCGCCCACTTTATCACAGATTAGATATCAGGGGACGTAGGATAGGACATAAACAGTCGAGTTAGGTTAGTCTATCCTAATCTAAGGGGACTGGCGTCTTCAGAGGGACAATGTTAGGTTACCTCGGCTCTAGTTTGGCTTTTGGGACTTCTATCTTCCGTGCCCACTCTGCTTCTTTTCATTTTCGTGCCTTCTAAGTTGATTATTCTGTATTTTTCTTTCTCTTCTTTCTTAGTTTGGTTTTCTATGCACAGGGGACCCTAAGTGGGAACACACCTGTGCATAGGTCCCACGTTTTCTAAAGTTCACTCTGAATGGTCTCTTCTTTTCGTTTTCTTGAGATCGCATTCCATGTGTTGAGAAAACTTTAAGCTAACTGATAACCTAATCTAATCTAATGTACACGTTAAGGAACGTAGGTAATAAGTCTCTAAGTAGTGAAGCAAATTTCTCGCTAGACTTTTCTCTCACGTCTGGGTGTAGAGGGAGAGATGAGGGAGCGTCACAAAGCCAACGTTGAAAGCTAATCGAAGTACATACTACATATTTCTTCTGTTTGTGGGACTCGAATGTTCCTAATTTAGACGGTTGGAAGTGAAAGTTAGAAACTCGTGCAGCTGCGAGCAGCATCAGATGTGCCTCAAGGGGCGCGCGAGATGCAGTCCGTAGTTTTACAGCCGCCAGTGCTCGCTCGCTCGCAAGCGATCGTACGCTCTGACACGTACGCACGTTCTGAGCGCTCACGTAGCCGGCCGTCTCCTCCGGCCGTCTCCTGCTGCTCTCCGCCGCCGCCTCCAGCGCTCCAGCCCGAGTCGGTGCTGGGCCTGCGCCGTGTTTGTGTGGTCACCTGCACTTGGTGTCTCATTAGCCCCACGCTGAAAGTCGGCTTCGTAAATATGCATTGTTAGCACATGCTCTCACTCCTTTTTTTAATCTTTTCTAGCAGCTTTTGGGCCGTGGTGGTAGCAAGTAATTAAAGTATTATCTGAGCAATTATCAAAGAGAAGGATGAGTGTGTTCTCCACAAAGTTGATGGAGGTATAAATGTGCATTAAATAGTTTCCTGCACTATGGAAAAGCCGTAGAGTACAATTCTTCTAATCGAATTATGTAGCTGCTCTTCAACGCGCGAATACAGCGAGGTTGCATCAACCTTAAATTCTGACGTGAGAAATCAACATCGTGTTCTAAGAGTTGGGGAACGCATGTCGGGTACCTGGACCTTGGGGAGGTCGGTGTGGGGAGGAGGGCTGGGGCTCGGTGCGAGCTGTGGTGGACATACGAATTGTTATTAATTCATGTCATCGCTTGTGCTGTGTGATGGAACTTCACTTTTGTTTTGTTCCTTCAGGTTGGAACCATAATTTCATATTTTTTAGTTACCCAATAAAATGCTGAAAAATAATTCCATGCTTGAACTTTTTGCTTCTGTGGTCATGTCAATGATTTTTCAAATTTGTCTTTCTTCAAAATAAAAATAACGGTATTTAATACTCGCATAATATCTAATGCAGGCATAATAAAAAAAATAACGGTTTTAACGCTCGCGTTATATCTACTACAGGTGTAATACAAAAAGTAAAGTTTCATCAGGCTGATGGGCGTTGTTTTACTGTTTGTGCAACAAAAGGAGCTAGGAAATGGCACTGAGTAAGGAACAAAAGAAATTTGCAACCCTGTTGTGTGCAACTTGGTTGTTGGATATTTCGTTGAATTATTTATTAGTGA